>JAHWFP010257246.1:46695-72679 GCA_023313725.1 Lithobius niger | reverse complement strand
TATGTACGTACAATCCCGTACCAGGTACAGTGACTAACAATTTGTGTACACCTCCCAAATCGTAAAATTTTAATTTCATGAATTCGAAATTTTCTCCCATATTTGTAATACCTTTCTGTCCGGTAGGGTAGGAAAAGAAAAATAAAATTATTATAAGTCTAAGTTCTAATTTTTGTTTTCAAAAAAAATACATAAGAGCTAGAGAAAAGTACAGTAATGTATTGGCTTACCTCGAGAGCTGTGGAGAACTTCTGTGATGGCCTTTTGAAATTTTGTTTGTGACAAATTTTGGTCGGTTCCGAGGGGTTTTATACCTGGTCGAAATATGTTAATTGCGGTCCTTCTATCCAAGGTTCCACGCTTCTGTCGTCACAAATGTAAAGTTTAACCTTCGTTTTTTAACTAACAATTATTTTTCTCGCTTCTGACGTAGGAATGGGCGGATTTAGCCTCGAGAATTAACCACAATTGGTTGGCCTCATTTCTTGTACACATGCGTCCTTCGTTGAATTGGAAAAATATTCTCGTAGCAACCATGTCCCGAGGCTTCTGGTTTATCACAGAATTCAGTCTGGTTTGCCTTCATTTGCGTCTTGACTGTCAAACCAACAACATGGTTGTACCGACACATCCAATTCTGTGTAAACTCTGTTTCACCGAGTTTGTTCTACGCTGTATGGTAGGTGAATTTAAAAATGACTTGTACCTTTAGCTGAAATCTTGTAATATTCTTTATTTTTCTGTTTTTAGCACGGGGATGAATGCTTCGTCCCTGACGAGGGGCTGGTGATGCCCCTCACTTTCTGGGACGTGGTGGAGGTAAAATTTTGTGATTTGTTAGCTTTAATTTAATTTTCAGCTTTTAAATTATTTTTTTTGGGATGGTGGTGTACCTTTAATTCTTATTTCAGGCGTCATTGGCGGGACAAACAATTTTTGCCATCCGCCACACGATCGTGTGCACAACGGTAGGTACTTTTTCGATTATTTTATTTTTCGTTTTGTACGTGTCATTTGCATCGTTTTAATTTCGTTTTCAATTCGGGTTCTATTTCTTTGTTTTCTATTTTTTTTTGTTCGTTATTGGCAGTGTAACAGATCCTTGCCGATGGGACTCCATGTGGTGGGGGACATCGTCGAATTTGTTTCTGCTCCCGCCTGCGAACTGTGCGGCCAGTGTGCGATGTGCAGGAGTTAAAGGTAAGTGGTGTTTATTTTGTCTAGGGTCCCGTTTCAATAGCTGATGGTGTCGTCACTTTGCAAAGTCCATTTTAACCGTTTAGTTCACACGATTCGTGATTGGTGGGGTTGATTAAAGGAATCTAAAACAACGAGGTAGTATTGAGTGTGGATTAAAAATTAGTCATTCAGTCTCTCATCATGGCTGGGCTTGTTATCAACGTGGTGTTTGCAGTCATCTTCGGCGTGTGCTGTGGTGTATTGGCGTTTTCAGCACTCCACAGCTTAGCTCCGTGGAGGCATAGAGCAGCTGAGACGATACCAAAGTCTGGAGGGTACGCACCCGTACCATCTAGTACGTCTGATGGTTACGAAATCCCACTGGTAACAGTACGGTCAACTCCTCCACCCCTTCCCACTCAATGGCCTCCTGTAACGAGAGAGCCCTCGTTCGTCTTACCACCACTGCCCACTGAGACTGATCAAGACGATGTGAGAGAAACCTCCTTCTCTTTTCCTGCACCACCTACTCCTGAGGTTCCGAGGAAGATTGTTAGGTTTTCTTCCATCATCAGGACTACGCGAGCGTCGTTAAGGCCAATTCCAACAAGTGGTGAGGTCCAGTGTGAGTAACTTTGTCATCAGATTAATGTTGTAATGTGATTTTTACTTATTCGTTTTAATTTTAGTACTATTATTTTGTGTTTTTAGAAATATGCACTGAAGGAATTTAATTTTCTTTGGGATTTTTTTTTCGTTGGTATGTTACTGCATGTTCGTTTGTTGATTTTGTTTTTATATTGACTGTTAATGCATTGTATTTATTTTTCTTTCTGTTATATTTGTTATTAATGCATTGGTTTATTTTCTTTGTTTTCTTTTCAGAAACTTTGACAAAAATAACATCTCTGAAGAAGTCTAAGAAGACAATTTTTGAAATTTTGTTTGAATTTTATTTTAAATTTTTTTATTAAAATTTGAAGCTGCAAAACGAACTGTATCGAGACGATGAATGTGTCTAATTGACGATGAAATGTTGTTTGTTTGTTATTTTTTAATTGAGCATCAGTGAAACAAAAATCATAGTTACTCTTTGTAAGATATTTGTTTTGGTCCAATGATGCTGAATTAAGATGACAAGCACACAACACTGAAATGTTAAAGAGACACATATTTTTTGCTCGATACAGCGCTAAAATCAAGGGACTATAAACGTCCCCCCCCCCCCCCCACACACTGTTCAAATACACGTATACATATTTCTTCTACACAACACATGCTGTAATTTTAACTTTTCAAAATTTATAACTTTTTTCAAAATTTGCTCAAAATTGCTTATTCTTCAAAATTTTTTAAAACCACTCATTTTCAATTGCATACCCGTGACCATTTTTCTTTGTAATTCTTAAATTTTATTCAAAATTTTTGGTCATGGAAGGGTTTTCTGATACCCATTTTGGTTATCAGGTTTGTCCCTTACATTTGACATAAACTCATCGCCGCGCGAAACAATACGAATATCTAGATTTTGTGGGGTCTTAAGACTTCACTGTTAGGTGTTTTTAAGAAATTGCCCCAAATCCATGCTCGATTTTTTTTTAAGTGGGGGGACTTAGAAAATTCATGAATGCACATTTAACTATCGTACTTCAGCTTTAATTGAACGAATGGTCTAGTTTTTTACACGAACATATTTCGTAGACGTGTTAGAACATGACTCAAGGCTTACTAGGTGCTGCAGGAACTAGTTTTTTGCATTCATAAACAGGTTTTCGTTCGGCTGCGCAGTTATGCATAACTAAATGACTGCTTTCGTTTTACGATGTTTTACGCTTTAATTGGACTTCATTTGGAGGAGAGGTTTTGCTTAGCAATTGGTCAGAATTTAAAGGAAAGTTCCACAAAGACTTAGGGTGCATTCCTAGACACAAAAAGAACAACATGTTGTTTTGGTGAGAACGCTCATTTTCATTTTGGTTTACTGAATACTGTACTGGTATTTTCAAATATCTCGACCACTCCAAGTACTTTCCCGTGTTTTCAATATGTAAAGGGGGTAAAGAAGGGTAAATACAGTGAGGAGGGTAAATGAGGGTAAAGTGGGTAAATCCATAAAAATGTGACGTCATTTCCAGCAGAAAAAAAAATGGGTTTTTGACGTAATTTCCGGTTGTGACATCATTTATTCAATATGGCGGATCCAAAATGGTGGACCGGAAGTGGCTGCACTTCATACACTTTCTTAGGCCGGAAATGACATCAAAAACCGGAAATGTGACGAAAAAAACCGGAAATTTGACAAAAAAAAAATGACGTCACAATCCAAGATGGCGGCCAAAGTGGCGCTATGCGTACGTTTTTACTACTACTGCAGTGCAGCGAAGTGGGAGAGGGGCGAACCGTTGGGTATCAACAGGGTCGTTTACAAGGTGTAGCTAAAATGCTCCCACATTACCCCCCCTCCCTTGCAAATGGTGTAAGGGGGCATCGCTGGTGGGTTTGAGCGGTGGGATGGCGTGTGTAAGGGACATTATGACGTAAAGTTGAAAAAACAACACATTACGTGGGAAATGAGGCATAGGGTGGTGCCGCATCCCAAAAATTAAGTGAAACGACAATTAATGTGCAGTTTCGAAATAATGCTAATTCACACGTAAGTGACGAAATTAGGTTAACATGTATTACGTTAAGGTTTAGTGCGTTACAACCTGAAGCAATAAAGGTAAGCAATAATGTTAAAAGTAAAGCTTAATCTCAACAACGTATCTAAAATAGGTTAGGTGTAACCTAGTGGACCAAATCAGATTACAGATGTAAAAAAATAGGAGGAATTTTAAATTGTGATAAGTTTCAAATTAAAGTCAAGGAGAAAGCGCGACAAGCGGTCGGGGGACACGGCCTGGGTGAGCAAGTCAGCTATAACCTCAGTGCCAGGGCAAAATTGTAGACGTAAAACGTTTTCATTAACCATAGAGCGTAAGAACCATACTTTACGTGCGAAATGTTTCATTCAAGTACAGCAAGCTAAGCTGTATACAATGTCGATCCCTGATTGGCTATCGGAATACAGTGTACAAGGAGAGCCAGACAGTTCGGGTAGGTCAAGTTCAAGGAACATATAATGAACCCAACGTAGGTCTTTAGCACATTCGGTGAGGGCCATTAATACGGCCTCAGCGCTGCTGAGTGCAACCACTTTTTGCTTTAGTGTCCTCCACACCAGTAAGCATCCAGCAAAGCCTCTTGCGTCATCGATCATGTTCCACGTGGCATCAGAAAAACCAACAGCAGAGGAAGGTGAAAGAGAGGGAAAAAAAGAAGGCGCTCTTGTGTGCCCTGTAAATAACGCAAGATGAATAGTAACTAGCCAATGTAATTGGGTTTGTTTGTGGCTAAACCGAGCCAGAGTAATGACAGAGTAGCTTATATCTGGCCTAGTGTTGGAGACCAAAAATAAAAGACTCCCGTTCAAGGATTGATAGAGCTGAATATCAACGGGTAGGGATTGGGAGGCATGGTCTAGATTCTGACTAAGGAGGTGGACGGTACTGGGCGGCAGTTTGTCATGCCAAAGGTTTCAATGACTTTATGGAGGTACGTTGGCTGGGACACATAAATACCATCACCACCCATTTCAAACAATAGGCCTAAATACAAGGCATTCATGGTTTCCACGATAGTTAGGCTTTGTCCGATGTCCGCAACGGCAGCGTCAATAAGGGCGTTAGGGCCGCCCCAGACACAAATCGTCGACGTGCGTTCCGACCAGCACGAGCTCGCCCCCAACGTTTAAAAAAAATACAGGGGTCCCCATTGGCCTTGTGTGAATTTACATTTCTCAAGGACTGAGTGCAGTTTCAACTGCCATTGGTGCCGGATTGTAGGAAGCCGTAGATAGCACGTTTGAGCTTGCATACTAAAGGGCAACCCCCTTCAGGGGCCTATAAAATCCTGGGGGGGGGGGGGCATAAATAAATTTCGTGTTGGAGCTCACCATGGAAGTATACAGAGCGAATATCTGCTGTCCTGATGGCATAACCCTTATAGCCCAGGGAGAACTAGATAAAAGGTTGGGAAATATATCCACGTTGTTGTCTCTACTTCCGTGGGAAGTCCATGGCCTCTGAAGCCAGGTTCAGGTTGGCTAAATCATAGGCCTAAACTGGGTAGCCATATTGTTTTTCTGAAGAGAAATACACGCAGACGTTTCCTCTCATCAAGGAGCTGAGGAAGACGGATACTAAAAAGAGTGAGAGAGAACATGAGTACGGAGGTATGCAACAGTGGGGTCAGAACATCGTTATACAGGGGGCAACCTGCTAAAAAGCAGTAAATCGCCCTGAGAGTATAACAATCTGTATAACAACTTTTTATCATAGAAGATACGTTGGTACAATCTGTTTTCAACAACAAACTACAAGGGTAATGCATGCTTCGGCAGAAGACTATTGGTCTTACTATTGTTTACACAAGCATTGTCTTTACTTAACAGCTCAAATGTAACGCCGGCGTCTCCGATCAAAAGCACAGCGATGGGCATTAGAGATGCTGTCCCCACGGAACGTAAAAGGGAGCTAGCTAAGTGGGAGAGGGGCAAACCGTTGGGTATCAACAGGGTCGTTTACAAGGTGTAGCTAAAACGCTTCCACAACAACTTCATGGTGGAACTAACGCCAACGTAATTCGGAAGAGAATTCAGAAGCTTTCAAGTTGCCCGGAGGGACGGTAGAGGAGAAGACTGAACTCTTAAGCCTGTCCTTGTGACTCGCATACCAAGTTCAGTGGAACTACTAGACGAGCTGCAGTTACTTTTGTTTTATTGGCAACCTCTGTGCTGTTGCCTACAGGCGACTAGCTTCAAGGTTTTAGCTAATCCGGTTGTTTGGAAATCCGCTATTATTTACCACCGGATGAGGTCCTTGGGGTTGGTGGCCTGGAAGACTTGGTCCGTCAGCCTCCTGCCCCTCTTAGTCTTGTTGGGCAACTACTGCCACAATATCCAGTGGTGGACCTATAATTCAACAATGGAAGGATCCTCAAAGATCATATGCTGGGTGTGTTCATCTTGAACAATGGAGCCATGAAACACTATAACCTGGCCACCGGCAAGTGGCCGACAATAGACTTTACGTTTTGCTCACCTGCTGTTCCAGTTCATTTCACCTGGCTGTTGCTGCAGATCCGATTAAATGACTTCAATGCAAGGAGAGCCTGTGACCTCCAGGCCTGCCCAATGAGTACTAAAGCAGGCAGACTGGTCAGTCTTTGGTAAGGCTCCTGCATTGATCTGGGTGAACTTGCAACTCATTTCACTCATTTCGTTTCAGCTTTGGTCCAATCGCGCGACTCCACACCTGGACCTGATGATGTCCACTATCAGCTGTTGAAGCATCTGTATCCAACCAACCACCCACCAGTTATTTCGAGCAATGTTCAACCATGTGTAGGCAGAGAGCTCTATTCCCGCATGGTAACCCCGGTTGTAAAACTTAAAAAAGATTCATCTTATCCTACCAGTTAAAGCCCAATCTCTCTGCTTAGCTACGTTTGCAAACTTATGGAACAGATGGTCAGTGAGAAGTTGGTCTGGGTGCAGGAGTCACAGAAATAATTAAACGCATCCCGGTGTGGCTTTAACAGTTTCTGTCAACTATGGACACCTGGTTGCCTTCGAATCAGAAGTGAAGGATGATTTTCGCCTGCGTCACCATCTTGTTCAAGTTTTTATTGACTTGGAAAAGGCTTACGATACAACCTGGCATTACGGGCTTCTCCGCAACCTACACAACTATGGCTTGGGGGTGCAGTTGCCGCTATTCCTTTTGGCACTCCTCTTGGGCTGCTCTTCTCGCGTACATGTTGGGATAATTTTTTTCTGCCTGTGTAATTTGGAGAATGGTGTGTCTCAGGGATGTATTCTCAGTGTCATCATTTTTGCTGTTGGGATCAACCCCAATGCCCAGCAAGCTGATGTTGCCCAATCATTGTCTGTTGATGACTTCGGCTCTTCCTTTTTAGGCAGCTCTTTTGCAGAATTGCGAACGGCAGCTGCAGCTAGCAATTAACAAAGCTGGGCAGTCAGTAACGGTTTCCAGTTTTCTCCGGACAAAACAGTGTGTATCCATTTTTACCGTCAACAAGCACAGCACACCCAGACCCTTATTGCACTTGGGACAGGCACAAATTCCCTTGGTTCTGCAAGCACGTTTTTTGGGTCTGGTGTTCGATTCTAAGTTGTCTTGACTTCCACACCTGCGCCAAATTAAAGAAAAGGGTTTACAGGTTCTGTTGGGCACTGTATAGGGTGCATACCGCATATACTGTCATGCTGTGACTGTACCGAACCCATGTCCACAGCAATCTTGATTAGGCTTGCATGATTTATGGTTCGGCTAGTGACTCGAACCTCCAGATGTTAGACCCTGTGCACCAGAGTGGCCAGAATTTGGCGACAAAGACGTTTTGGACTTCTTCAGTGATCAGCCTCTACACTGAAGCCTCGGAGCCACCTTTGGCATTCGCTGGCAGCAGCTAGCTGTTTAGTATGCTGTGCGATCCCATACTTAACCAGATGATCCAGTCCTGCTTGGCCCATGGTTTTTGTATGTACGAAGTTGCCTGTTGGGACTTAGTCTCTGGCAGATGTTAACTGTCACCATTGAGAGTTTCAGATTGGCAGAAGCGGGGTGGGTAAGGGTGATTTCTGTGATAGGCTCCAGCAGTCCTGTTGGGAGATGATCTTTGATATGCTCCACATCTTGAGGTATGGGAAGATGCCAGTGGCCCCTTGACGTGCCCAGGCATGGAACTCATCATAGTTGTGACAGTCTGTAGCGTGAGAAACGCTAACTATTTGAAGATGCCTCCCCCACCATTGGGATTTTTGCATGTGTGAGTGAGTGTGAGGATTTTCGTCTTCTTGAGTTGACTGCATTTTTGAAATTAGGATTTGCAATCTGTTTTTGTGTGAATATTTTCCCGTTGGAGTTTTTTTTTTCCATTTATAATTTATTGTAGCATTATCTTCTCGTGTTGATAGGTTTTTGCACTCATTATGTTTATTTAGTTAGGGATAGTATTCTTACGACAGTGGTGGCGTCGGTGTGGTGTGCCCTGGGATTGGCTGGTGTGTCACGTGGTGTTTTCCCCTCGAGTTTCAACTAACCCACGACCATATGAAGAGTCGGGTCACTCTCTGCGTTACTTTTGACTGTGTGGCGGATTAATTCCCTCGTTTCAAAACCACTATGTAGAAAAACAAACAAGTCAGTAAGATATCTCAGGGCCTGCCATGGCTCTTGTCTCCCGGTAGAGAGGGACAATCAATTTCCGTTGGTCGTCCGTTGTAGTTCTGACGTCTGCTTGAACGCCATGAAGCCAGCGTGTCCGTCGTAAATATTGCATAGCAAGAGTTTGCTGATGTTGGTGGTAAATGGAAAAAAGTTTATGAGCAATATACGAGATGTCCAATTCTCTTGGGTTCCACGCTTGTTTGTTCGGTTGGTCCACTCCAAGGTGTTTTCGTACCGTGAGTAACTAAGGCCGTGCTATTGCACAACAGTGTTCATATATTCGTGAGAGGAATTTTGTGAGTCATGGTCGCTGCTGGAGAGCGTGTTCCATTTTGCGTATTTGTTGTACTGTGTGGTCTTAGGTGGATAAAAATAACTGAAACTCGCGAGACTCTTTCTACAAATTTGGGGTTGGGCCGCAACACTGTCGTTCAGGTTTTTGCAATGTGTTTATTTTTTTTTTTGAGTGTATTGGTGTAGTGTGTGAGTAACGTTCCTTGTGAGCTTTTTGGATTTAACGAACTTGAAAGAAAAGTGTGAACAGGCTTTCCTGTCAGTTAACATTTGGAAACGGGAAAAAGGGTGAGATAAGCCTAGGTTCCGAGTTACCTTTTGGGTAGTAGCCTACTTGTGGTAAAATGGTTTACGGTTCAGAGGAACCGACTAACCAGAGAAAGTTTTGGAGTTAGGCTAGGCCTACTACAATACTGACTTGCCGGTGGAGTATATTTCCCTAGAATTGGTTATTTATTTTCTATTTATATGTGGGGTAGGGAATTTAATGTATATATGGGCATGCCGAAAATGTTCGAGGTCATTTATTGACTAAAACCTCTGTAGAAATTTAGATTTGGGTTGAAGTACTTATGTACTGGTCAATTAGAAATTTAGGTCTTGGTCTGTAGAGTGCGAATTTATATAGAACAGGTCTAAGTGATCTTAGAACTGCATATTTAACTTTGAATTTTGGAGTACCATGCCTGGTTGTTATTCACTGAATAAATGTATATTTTTTTGTTAATTTGGTTGTATTTGTGCACCTTGGTCACCAGAACGTATGCATCTGCTCTGAAGGGAGGATTACAGGGGAGGGGAAAGTTTATTGCTAGCCTTTTCTTAATGGAAACTGCCTTCCTCAGAGTCGTTAAGTGTCATTGGATTAAGCACTAAAAATTAAGTTTCAAGTCGCCAAGAAGAGGTGGAGCTGACCCACCAACCTTGCACTATGCTTCCTTTTGAGGAGGGATGTCCGACTCCTGAATGTCATTGGTGCCACCAGCCACTTACGGTCTGTCATATGCTTGTAGCTTGTCACCATCTTGATGGTGTTCACCACCATTTCCATCTGCCGTGAGATTTAGTGCGTCAAATGGGTGATGATTCTGTCTACCTTTGTGGTTTTTTTAAAAAAAAGTTTTGCATGAGGCACAGATATATGACAAGATATGGGTTCGGAGTTCGTTTAACACCTCTGTAATGCGTGGCGCAGTGGCAACCCAGACCACTACATTGTGACTGAAGGTTGTCGCTAATGACCGCGTGTCGACCCTTTTCCTTGATGTGTCCCGAGTGGCATTTTAACATTCTATCTGGCAGTCCTCCCAAGAAGTTTCACTCCATCAGCAAGGTACTTGCAAGGAGCTCCGATGGCTGGGTTATTGGCACATCCGATATCGGCAGCTTTTCTCCGAACCTTGGCATAGCCATCAAACCTTGTCATCAAACCTTGGCATAGCATGTGCTTGTTTGGATGACGGATTGAGTGTTTCCCATCACCTTCCATCAGGACAGTCAACGTTTTAGACAGAGTTTCTGGCGCTCGGTTTGGCTGTTGAATGGCAACTTGACTTTCGGCCCAGACATTTTAACATCAATACTGATTCTATGAGTGCCCTGGAGTCCTTGGCATTGTATAACCCTCACAACCCTTGGATACAGCGAATTCAAGCTGTGCTTAGCTGCTTGCCTGGCCGGCGGATGACTGATTTTCTGCTGGATTCTGAGCCATGTTGGGATAGCTGAGAATGAGCATACTGATGAGGCAGAAAAAGGGACCCTTTCTGGTCCTCTCGAAAGGGATCTCAGCCTTGTTCGCTAAGACCCTTTCCAACTTCTGCTACTTGGTAACTCATGCTACTTGACAACTTGGCTACTTGGCAGCTCTTGCTATTTGGGAAATCTTGGGAGACAAACAAGATGCAATAAGTTGTGGGCTATTTAAAGCACTGTCCGGCTATGATATTCGGCTTAGCCGCAGTCACTGATAAAAGGTGGTGTTGGTACGTTTACGTATTGATACATCCCACCCTTACACATTGCTTCCTTTTGAAGGGAAATATCCCTCCTGAATGTCATTGGTACCGCCGCCCTCTTATGCCCCACCAGGTGCTAGTAGATTGTCATCATCTTGATGGTTTTCTTTGCTGTTTCCATCTTCCACGAGACTTAACGCTTCAAGTGGACGATGAGTCTGTCCACCTGTCTGGGTTTTTTTAATTTCTCCAGGAGGTACAGATATACATGAGCTTTATATTTGGGATTTGTTTAACATCTGTGTAACGTGTGGCTCAGTGGCAACCCGAACCACTACACTGTGAATGACATTGGCACTAATGACCTAACTGTAGATATGCCATAAAGCCTCAAGCCTGTATTGCTCATTATAATTATACTACGACTACCTTCGAAATTTGAAATAAATTGGAAAAAAACCAGCATAATTTCAAAATGGCCACCTAATTTTAAGGTGTCACCCATCACTGATTATACAGAGATAAAGCCATATTCTTTAGTTCGATTGGTAGCAACTATTTCGTCTACTTTCTGAATTTGAAGGAAACCGTAGAATATAATAAGGCTTATTATTGTATGATTTCCCTCAAATAATCGCCATCTTCAAAATGGCCACTGGTCTTATAGATGGCGATTATTACGTCTGGCATTCTTTATTTCACGTCGTATCGACTATTTTGTCTACATTCCGAATTCAAAGGAAATAGGCGGCCATTTTACAATTATGTTTCTTATCGTCCTATTTGCAGATTACAGATTAATAGGAAAAACGCCATATTCGTTGTTTCATATGATATCAGCTATCTCGTCAACTTTACAAATTTGAAGGAAATCAGAAGATTATACACATAATTTCAAACCGACCACCCGATTTCGAGATGGCAGCGATTACAGATTAATAGCGACGATGGCATATTTTTTATTTCAAGTGGCATCAACTATTTTGTCCATGTACAAAATTTGAAGGAAATACGATGATAATAAGCATAATTTCAAAATGCCACCTAATTTTAAAGTGGTGCCCATTACAGATGAATAGCAATGATGGCGCATTCATCGTTTCTACTGGCAGCAACTATTTTGTTAACGTTCTAAATTTGAAGGATATGGGACTATAAAAAACATAATTTCAAATTGGCCACTTAAAGTGGGACTATCACCGATTGAAAACCGTTCGCAAATACCCTGGCGCCATCTAGCAACAGCAATATTGTTAATCTCCGCTCCCAGGTGCAGAACGAGGATATCCCAATTATCTCACTCTTGCTTGAATTAAATTCAGACCGAGACAAAACCTTAACACTGATGATGAAACCTGAAAATATGGCCACAAAAAATGTCTACACATGGGCAGTTTTTTTTTATAAGGTATTCGAGTAGGCAGTGATAGAGATCAGTGGTAGAGATCGGCAGCCACGTTTTTTCCGCTCGTCAAAATCGTTGAATCGTTGGACGCAGTAAAAAGCGTCTAAACATGCATATTGTTATGTGCACCTGGTGTGTAAATACTTCTAGCAAGAAACTAGCATAAACTTTGAACACTGAAACTTGAATTTTTGGGGTGTTTTTTTAGTGATTTCTAAATTTTAGTTTCTCTAGATTCCAAGATGGCACCAGCTTCTAAGATCAGCTCCCCAAAATCATTGGAGCTTGGTGAAATTGAGTCGACTTTATACAAAAGGGCAGCAAAAAAGAAGAAATCAAATAGTGCAGGCAGTGCTGCAGGCAGTGGCGTAGCTACGTTAGGCGGGGCCGGAGGAAAATTTGCCCTTGGGGCCTCCTCTCCGTACTATAAAAAAACAAGAGCTGAAAAATGTCAAAAGTCCACATTTTGTCTAATTTTTATTGTTGTACTGCAAATAGGGACAATTTTTTTTTTGATTTCTAGTAAAAGTGGTCCCATTTTCACTTTTTAGAAAAAAAAACTTGGAAAAAGTTTGGAATTACAAATTTTTCAGCTCTTGCGGTTTTTGTGGGCCACATGTCATTTTATGTAGTTTCTCTATTCAAATCAAATAACTAATGTGCTATAAGAAGAAAACAACACATAATGATTGATGACAAATGCCAAAGGCAATTTAGAGCTTTTCTTAAGCAAATAATTTTTTTCTTTTGGGGCCCCTCTGAGGTCGGGGGCCACCCTGTAGCTACGCCACTGGTTGCAGGAGTTCAATCAATGCATACAGTGCCATAAATGAAATGACTATGTGCTGTTTGCAAATTCTGGCATTTAGGTGTAATAAGAGCAAGCAGGTGAGATCTTGGCTCTGGTGGAGTTATTAACAGGCTTAGTATAAGACAAAAAAAATTTGAAGACTGCTTTAAACAACTTACAGTTGAATGACAGGAAGCAAAGGAGGAAATCCAAGCATTGCAGCAGTTGGTAGTCAATCTGTTCCCAGTTGATAGGCATGAAGATGGTGACCAATTTAATAATGAATCACGGCCGTCCACTGTCAGCTTTGCCAATATTGCTTCAAAATTAATTGCTGTGAAGACTTAGTCACCATAAAACTGGAAGAGGGAGAGAAGAGGAAGCATAATGTTATTTTGTATAATATACCAGAAAGCATGGAGGTCGAGGCTGCAAAGATAACTAACTACACATGACTGGGGTGGCATCAGTGACGTGCTTTCGCGTTTAGGTGTAGAAAAAGAAGTCAAAGCTTTTTTGGCTTGGGGAAAAAATAGCAGGAAACACTGGAAACAGACCTCTGCTTGTTAAAGATGGTTCTCCTGAAGAGCATGATTAGCCTCCTAGCAAAATCATTTTAGTGTAAAGGCATGGTTTTTCCTAGATGTACCAATCAAGTGGCGATTTCCCTAGACAGGTCCAAAGAAGAGACAGAAGAAATAAAAAAAACTTAGTACGACAGATGCAAGAGAGGAGGGACAAAGGGGAGAAGGATTTTGATAATTCGTAACAACAGAATTGTCACCAGGAAGAGAAGTACGCGAGAGGATCAAGAGGTGAGCGCTGTGAGGATGCATTACATTGGCCTGGGTGTTTGGCGTTTCGGTAGGTTGGCGCACCTTGCGGCTAGTGAGAGTGAGACAGGAGGGGCAGCAAGGAGTGGCAACGAGCGGGAAGGGAGAGAGACAAGAGAGTGTCCGAGAGACTGGTTGTAAGAGTGTTTGCCAGTAAAGTGCTTACTATTTATCCCCTATTTCCGAGAGTGGTATCAATGAACGATGGCTACTACACGAGAACACAGTACATCATTACATCTGGCGCCCGAAACATGCGGACTAATGAACACCAGTGGGAAGCATAGACGACAACTGCCTTCGACAAAGGAACGAAATGTGCTATGGATGCCGACCAGCGCAGTGAAAGGCAATGGCAGCGACTCGTCGTTCATTTTCTTCGACACCGTACATAGTGAGGCCCACCTTCAAGGACTTGATAGATGGGCATCCGTCGTCCGAGTCAGGGAATTGGGCCTCGGGGTAATATTCATCCACATCGGGGGGGCGGGGGGGAAATTGAGGCTTAATGGCGCGTCGACAACTTGGTCATTAGCGCCAACCTCAGTCACAGTGCAGTGGTCCGGGTTGCCACTGCACCACACATTACAGAGATGTTATTCAAACCCCTAATCTAAATCTTGTCATACATCTGTACCTCCTGCAAAAATTGAAAAACACCGGACAGGAGGACAGACTTATCGCCCAACTGACGCGCAATGTCATGCGGAAGATGGAACCGACGCCGAACACCATCGAGATGGCGACAATCAACAAGTAAGTGCCGGACCGTAAGTGGCCGTCGACACCAAGAACATTCAGGAGGGTCAACCCCCCGCAAAAGGAAACAGTAAGTCGGGTGTGACCAATTCGCAAACGGGCCAACACAACCTCCTCACGGCGACTGCGGCGACACGCCGAGTGCCACTCCTCGACAGTACCTTCGGCGAGCGAGGGTGACACGGATACCGGCGATCAGCGAGATGCAGCACCGCCAGACTCCGCGCCGGATACATCGCCGGAAGAAGACGGAGAGCTCCCACCAGCCTCGGTGTGGGATGAGAATGCGCCTGGAAGCCCCAGAGCAGGTTGAAGAATAGGGCGAAACATACACTATTTGTGGCGACTGCTGTTCTCTCTCGGCCTCCTGATCGGTCAGGGCACGGGTTTTGAACCCGGCGACTACAAGCTATTCGACGGAGTGCCATTATGGGTGTGCCCACCGCTTGTTTTCCGCCACCGCAGCTTCGGCGAGTGGGAACTGAGACGCCCGCCCGGCTGCCCCGTGCCGCCACAGTTCGCCGTATCATCGCCGGCATCGGGCAGAGGCTGCAATCGATGGAGGGAACCACGGCAGAAGGGGAACGATGAATTCGCGGCAGCCCAACGAATGATGACGCCAAGCCTGATGCGACGTCTGTGGCGGCATGGTTGGCTTCGATTTGCTGAAGACCCGGAACTCAAAGGGCAAACTCTGGAAACGCCTGCCCTCTTCTTTCATTGCTTTAAAGCCGGATTCCCAGACAGACTGCTAAGCGATATGGGCCCCCCCAACAGCCTTGGTTGTACATACCGAATGGTAGATGACTGTGCGAGACTGTCTCCGATTAATGATCGCGACGGACCGGCCATGTTTTGATTGTAGAAAGTGTCATGAGTGTGTAGCAAAGCATGATGTGAAATAGACTAGCTGCACGAGTCATACATTGTGTTTCCCCTTTAGTGTCATGCTCAGATATGTAGTTTTTTACTATGCTGAGTGGATGTGAACGACTGGCGTTCTTTTTGTCTCTCTGTCCGGCAATTACCCTCGCCATGGAACCTTTCTGTTTTGCCGTGTTTTAGTTTACTGCATCACGGTGCAAGGCCGTACCGATTTTAAATTAAGGTTATTCCATGATTACTCATTTTTATTGGACTGTGTATTCCTATCAGGCTATCCTTTGGCGCAATGCATTTTATCCCCTGTGGACTGTCGCCGGTGTGTGTTTGTGTGTGTAGGGCGACAGGGGCGTTGGTGCATGAGATGCATTGAGATTGCTATAGCCATACGTATGGCTGCTATGCCACTGTATCTGTCATTATGCTGTTTTTTTCCTCTTGTAATGCTAATTGTTGCGACGGATTGCCATTGTGTCATTTTTCAGCCTCTTGTCTCTGTTGCCCTCTGCCCTCACCCGTTTCTCCTGTCGGACGTGTGGGTGGGCCGTGGGTGGTGCGATTTCTTCTCTCTGAAATTTGAACGTGTGAAGCATTGCTTAGATGAATGCACCCAGGAGTGGTGCGCTGTGTGGTCTGAGGATGAGTGGGGGTGTTAAAGATTAATGTGACTGCACTTTTTAATGAGAAGTATCGGCAGCACGAATATAACCCTTTCCAAATTACTACAGCGGTTGAGTTGCCAGTTTCCACTCTTTTTTTCTCCTTTTATGAGTCCGGTCTGTGGTAGGTCTGGCCGGAAATGGTGTATGCCCCCTGTGCTGCCTGATCAGCATCGCAGGTTTGGTTTACGTGACATCTGTTGAGTACTGCACACGTACCAGCGTCGACGTTGCACCGCCCGCCACTCATGTTGTCGTTTTGCACTGCAATTCCCACCGTCAACGCATCGTTAAAAAAACGCAATTGCGTCTCTGAGTACCTTGGGGGACTTGAGAGGTGCACACGTCCACCGTTTACTGCAAAAGCGTTACCGAAAATGGCGTCAAATTTCGAAGAACTAGACATGGAATTGTTTATTGGGGTAGTTCAGAACTATCCTGAAATATGAAATGGTGCTGCAGCAATGATTGAAGACTTATCAGAAAGTAATTAAAGAACTTATCCGAATTTTTTGGTTACTCTGCAAAGGATGTACAACATTTTCCCTTGGTACATCTTAAATTAGAAAAATTAGTACATCAATGTACCAAAATTCGTCGCATTGGTTTTAAAATATATTTTTTGTTCACGAGGTAGGCGAAAAAAGCAATATCGTCTCATTGGTTTCAAACTATAGGTTTTTGGACACGAGGTTAGGCAACCGAACGCGCACTACGTCACCGAAGAGTCAACGTGTGCATTGATTGGCTGCGTCACCGCAGCGTTGCCGCACGTCCAAAAAACGCACGTGTGCACCGGCGGTAAATAATTGGGACTAAAGGCAATAAGAAAGGGGGCTCTATGATAAGAAGCGCCTTTTCCAAACACTAAACCGGACTTAGTATCTAAAAGAGCTAGTCTCTAAAGGAGGGAAGCTCCTTTAAAATTCGGCTGAGTCCAAGATCGTCGATATTACTTAACTCTGAATCAATGCTGCTGGGAATCTGGCTCCTAAGGGCTCAGTGGCTAGTAGCTTTTGATGTCCAGTAAAGTTAGGAGTGAGAGTGAAAATCTGCAGGGCCCTTGCTTTTAAAGGGGGCCTGCATCCTGCTCTTTTGTGAAGCAGAAGATGTGCAATTGGATTCTGAGGTTGAGGGTGGAGCTGATTGGCTTAGATGCTGGACCACTGATGTTGACTGAGTATCTGGATAAGACCGCATGTGGCAGCAATTAAAAGTGGATGAGGCTGAAGCCAAGTGCACTGATTGTCATCTGCTAAACTAAAGCTAATGTTTATTTGATAGTAATAAAATGGATCGTAACTATTGTTGTTAAATAAGTTAATGTTATATTGATAGAGGGTATCGGTTGTGTACCGTTAGGTACTGATACCGATATTTTATATCGGAAAGTGCTAATTCTTAAAATATTTACAATAAAGGCTGTCTGTCAAGTACCTAGTGTCCAAGCTAACTTTGGTTTCTCTGAACGCATTGTGACAAATGCCATTTTCACTATCTTTAAGATAGTTCAGCAAATATACAGCAGCCTCTCCAACACTTCTCCAAATGGAATATTTTGCTTTAATTTCTGATGGTAGCTTTCAATGCGGTTATTTGTATTGTTTCCTAGGTGAGACAAATCTTTGCGGTAGGCACGCACATGTCAGTACGCCATGAAATAGTTCATGAACTCATTGCTTATTCCACTTAGCGAACGTAGAACCTCCAATTCGCTATTATAAGTGGTTGTATCATGAGCGTACAACAATTTATGGAGCAATTACATTATTTGCTCCTCTCATCTCGATTTAGATGACCTAATTTCTTCCTAATGCTCTCCTTGAACACCTTCCGGACATGCCAAACACACATGTTCCTTGCATTTGGAAGAAGATCACCAATCGTTGCAAGCTCAACGAAATCTTTGTAACATAAACTTTACAGTTAGTGCTAACAGCAGGATTGTTTTCCAAAAATGTAGTGAAAACAGCTCTGATAATAGGCCCACTTACTCACAAGAGCATAGCGAATCGGCCGACCTTTTTAGAACCATCTTCACACAACATGCAGTAAAGCAGGTATCCATCAACATTTATATTATAGGTTCCATCTTCAAATAGCACATTGCAATATTTGCTACAAAGATCACGCGTAGCTTTTGTTTGGATACACAAATAGACTAGTTCATTCTTCTCATTCAATTCAACATGAAGAATTGCATCAGGGTCGCTAGCTACTAGTTGCTCAAGTTCTTGGCAAAGTATATCTCCTTGACTGCGTCCATTTATATCTTTTGATCTGAATTCTTGTCTAAAGTTGCGAATATCAGACGACGTCGCACACTTACCCGTTAGGTCAAGCATGTACTTTCTGAACTCCTTTGTCGTTACACTACAAGTCACTAGATCTTTAAAGTTGTCTTTTTCTCTAGATGCGAGACAGCGATTAGATGGGTACTGAGCATATTTTTCCATACCAATGGGATGATTATGACTATCAACTACTTGTGATATCCTATACTTCATTACAGGTTTCTGAACTAAATTAATTTTAACTTTAATTGGACATTCTTTCCCAAAGGACTGCTGGTGAGGTCTATCTACTGTTCTGGCTGCTAGATTTTGGCTTTCCTTCATGAACACATGTTAAAACGACATTAGCGTATGGAAACTTTGGTGAGATTTGAACTTTTGTCAGACCTCTCTTTTTCATGGGATGAAAATTGCTGTCACACCACATTTTGAATGAATCTTAAAATTCTATGTACGACAAAAATTCCTCACCTACGGCAATTGTTATGGGTTTTGGGTCGCCTCTTTTACAAACCAAATCCCATAATGTCAGGGTAGCTTTAACAATATTCTTATTTCTAGACACCCCAATCAAAACACACTTTCAATCGGAAAAAAAGAATGAGAGTACAAGTAATGCTTTTTATCTTTGGTTTTATTTCATGTTTTGTCCCTAGTCCATTAATCTCGCCACCATAAAACCAGGTGGACTGTACATTTAAATAAAACAAATATCGGCAGAATATCACTAATGGTTACCCCGGTCGTATACAGAGGTCGTGCAATAAAACACTGGCTCAAGGCCTACTCAGTTAATACCAATCTTATTAATTATGCAAACCACATCAGCTCTAAGAGCATTAGCTGGATGAGTGCTGAAGAAACCCAGTCGTCCCACTCGGTTGATCACTGCAACCGCTTGGCCAAGAAATCGTCTGCTAGTTGAGGTACAGACACGGAGCACTAACTGAAGCACAACCACAGTAACGTCCAGGTACGGAATGTCCCGCCATACTATTTTACTTGAGTTTTAAAGGTCCTGATTCAAAATGGCCGCTAATGGGTTTTTAATCAGTGTGTCCGGTCCCTGACAGTTGATTGGAGTGGTGCCACTTCCCGACAGGAAGTTGTCACTCAGACTCAACCGGATGCCAGTCCTTGACTGTGTTTACTCGTGCGTTAAAAAAAGTGTAAATTGGTGTTGTAAATCAAGCTATCTGATTGGATCTAAAGGTATGCAAGTAAACTCGAGTTTGGCTAAGGTAGAGAAGGATATGCCACTCAAGCAAGCTTAGTTTGCTTATTTGAGTGTTACAAATGTCAACACCCATGCATCCTGTTTTGTGGCCTCCCTACGGAGGGGAGACTTGAAGTTAAGTTTGAAAGTCAAGTTTCGACTCTAAAGTTTGCAATTCAAGACTGTTTCGATTTTACATTCTGAATACTCCTTTTTATAACCATCATTTAATATTCTTTTCCTCCCTCCGACCCTGCTTTTGGTTCCATGCTCCTTCAATTCTTAAGGCTCTGTTTCTGTTAGATACTCGCTCGTTAATTTTTTTAACAATAATTGCTTTAGAAATCCTGTGCTTAGGTTGAAGTAACGTTATATCTATGCAGATATAAGAGTTTATAATACATCTGTATGCATATATTAATTTGTGCAAAATGTGCCTTTAATAAACCTTAACATTGTCCTTGACTAGATTACGGGGTTTGTTAACCCCTCATGGGTTAGCAACCCCTATCCAAGCCCAAGGCTAAACTCTGAGGCCCATTCACACCGAGTAACGTGAGGTTGCCGACCATATTCACCGCCTTCCAACCAGGACCAGGGCTCTCCGGGCTCCCCATCTAAAGTAGGGGCCCCCTCCTGGGCCTTCCGCGTCCGAATTTGACCGGGTACCTAGGGGGAAAAACCCCTAATGAGGAAAAACCTGTACCAACGGGCATGCTAACGTTACATGTTGTGTAAAATTTTGAGCACATGATCTTTCATATTTGTTGGAAGATTGATGGAGCCACATCAGTTGCCAAAGTTAAGAAGATACCTCATTCCCGAACCAAGACACCTGGATCGGAGTAGGGGTGATTGGGGCGGGTGCCTCCCGTTTTTTCCACCCATTTCCGCTGGTCCTTGACCAGATTCATTCTGCTACTCCTTCTTGAGCATTTTCCTTTTTTCCCTTTCCTTCGCTTCTCTTTGCTTTCTCTCTATCATTACTTCCCCACTGGAAAATAGAAGGAAACATTTGTAATCGTGGTTAATACCATTAATCTTCCCCTACTCTCGCCATGGTTCACCTCTTCGCTCTGTGTTACTATGTTGGGGGGGGGGGGCCCATTTTAATATTTCATCTGTTCGAGGTCGTTGCCATTGCAAGCTGAGGAAGAATTTCTGTTAACATATTCATTCACTTAACAACTAACGGCCGTAATACATGTGAATGAATCACAACTCATACAAATAAAAATTCCTGTTTTTTTCCCACTGGTCGTGGATAGGCTCTTGCCTGTGGACTCAGGTCCTTTCCTGGAGTACCCCTGCTTCTGGAAGTCATTCCCAACTTCACCTGTAACCAGCAATCTATGCACAGGGAAGGCATTCCCACATTCACCTGAAAACAGTAATTTATGCACAGGGGAGGTATTCCCACCTTCACCTGAAAACAGTAAAACTCTCTTTTTTTTTTCATGGTTTTCAGTTTTGGGGCCAACTTGTGGTTCTGATTTAACAGCTCCCCTTACACCTTGCCAGTTCGATACCCCCTTACTGGTGTTTTTCCATCGAGATCGGCTCGGCTCTTCATTTCCTTGTGATACCGATCCTGAGTCGACCTGGTCATGATCCCGAGCCGATCCTCACTCTTCCTCATTTCCTAGGTTCGTCAGACCCTCTGGCCGAGATGTTCCCTCAGTCCCTTCTTTTCTTTCCCTTTCCAGGCCTTCCTTTTCCTGTAAGTAATTCAACAGATTTCCTTAGCCTTGAGCATATGCCTAATATATTTATCACTTATTCCTTTTTATTCAAAACATCGTTCCTAAAAGGAAAGAGAACACACAACCGAGAAATTTATTAAACAACAATTCCCTTGTTTTCATCCTCCCCCCTGGAAGGGGGGGGGGGGGGGGTAGATGATATAGATATTATTATGCAGGGAGTAATCGTATGCTTTTTGTTTTCCTCCTTGTCCCACTTCCTTTTTATTTCTAAAGCTTCGATTTGTTTTTTTGTTTTATTTTTAGTTTCTTGAAATCCTGTGTTACTTCCTTCCCCAAGGTTCTGGGCTAAAATCGGCAATTTACTGCTTTATTTTGGTAAGTATTTTACTTCTGTTCTTCTCATTCCGATTTCTATGCGAGTGGTTAGGTTGTTTAATCCCCTATTTTCTTTCCCTGTATTTGTATTAGGATCTCCCATTGCCCCACAGTCCTTTATTTTCTTATTCTGCTGGACACATGTGCAAACGGTGTGGGGGGGGGGGGGGGAGATCGTTCGAGGTTGCCTGAGGAATGTAACCACAAGACAACGATCATGGTCAAAACCTCCGTCGCCCTCGGTGCTTTTGTTTGAATGCGGCTTTTATTAAAAAAGGAGTTGGTTGACCTAAAAACCCCTTCATAACCTTTCTGCTGGGAGGCTATTTACGGATTCAGTCGGGTGAGTTTAGTAACTGACGGACTTTGTGTTTTTATTTAATTTGACCCTGGGTTAGGAGGCTGTCTCCCCTAATCTTTGCTGGCCGTTAGTTCGCTACTCACCCCTTCCATACATATTGGTACTTGCTATACATCCGCTGTTTGTTGTTCCACCCGCTTTTCGCTCCTCCGTATATATTGCTTTTCAAAATGGATCCTCCTGCCCAAAAAAACCCCAATGCCAAGGCCGGGTTAACTGATGAGGCCCTGTATGTGTATGAACTGTTCGCCGGCAACCTTCGGAACATTGCAGATGCCGTAAACCATTACCTCTACTGCTATATGGAAGGGCCCCAGCCCGCTCCAGAAGAGAGACTCAGGAGTTATGTTCTCCGCTCGCTAGGCCAACTTGTTTCCGTCCGGACCTATGGCGCCCCATTGGACATACGACCCCCCGAAATTCGCTCCCAACGTGTGGAAAGATTTTTTCCCATTTCCTCCACTGCTCGATAGCCATCATTGTCAATAGCGCACATCAACGTCGTGGCTGCATGCCGCCCCTTCCCGAGGCTCCTGAAGAATTCTACCCATTTTGTTTACGATGTCAACATGTAGAGGAAACCACCGTAACTGCCCCTCCATTCGTGTTTCACCCCGGTCTGGCCCAAGCGCCCCCCAACCCAGAGCCTGCTGTGCCCTTTGCCGATGAAAGAGCAACCCCGGACCTTCCTGACACCCCCTGGGCCCCTCTGCGCCCCTGATGGTTGCTGCTATTAATCTGCCATCCACCAGCGGCTAAGCCCCTCAGCATCACGATGTCATTAAATTAGGTAAGTTGCTAATAATACCCGACGAAGGTCTTGTGACAGAATCATTTGGCTACCGGGGGGGTTTGACTGCTAACTTCTTTCGGTTTAGTCAATAAATTGGCCAAAACTCTGTCTATCCTTTGTACGTGTCATCCAGCCCCATTTAATCCCTCATTCCTTTTTTTTTTCGTTTTTATATTTTCAGAAGATAGTGATTCGGACTAAAAGACCGTCAAGGGATGTGGCTACTTTCACCCCCAAAAAATCCTTTTTTTTTCTGTACACGTTATTTCTGTACCTGATTAGCCTAGCCTAAATCTGCCTGTAATGTGTCCCTTCTTCATATTAAATTTCTGTAGAATATGCGCTTAACTTACTAGCTTCTCCAGTATCATTATTTATTCCGATTCCAAAGTTTATCAACCATATCTATAACCAGTATTATTACGATTGCTACACATTTCGACCAAAACCCCACAACAACAATAAATAAATAAATATATGTATTTTAATAATAATAGGTTTGTTGCAAACGCAACCGGAGAGACAAGGACTGGGTGGTCACTGACTGCCGTCCGATGTTAAATCTAAAAAATGTATATACAGTAAAAGTTAAACAGGTAAAAGTTTAAAACGAGAACGATGGCATGGCTGCAGAGGAAGGGTTGATGGCATAGGGTTGGGGTACGAATGCATTACCACCAAGGTTAGACCTACCAGGGACACAATGGTCCCCGATGGCATCGCCAAACGTGAGGGACAAGTACAGGGAAAAGCCGGGTAACGTTGTCAGTGTTTCTTTAAAAATAATAAAATAATGCATCGTAGTTTAAAGCTTGGCCAATACCAATTGTCAATCTTCATAAAGATAATAAAAATAATAAAACAATGAAATACATGAAACTGGTGTAATGAAAGTTAAAAACTGAAGTAAGAAGTAAAACTAAAGCTATTTACAATTTAAAAAAGATGTATAATAATAATAATAATGATATTTTCCCCTCAGAGAGTGGGCAGGACCTGGAAGGGTGGTGAGCCACTGATACTAAGCTTGTAATTTGTCTGGAAGGCAAGGAAGGATAGAAAAAAAAAATTATGGTCGACGCTTCAGAAAATGGTTAAGAGGTAACTTGTCCAATACACGACGGAACCCAGACACAGTTTTCATCGAGACTGCCTCCTCAGTCAGGGAGTTCCAAACAGGAATCACACGAACAGCAAAAAAATTCTTTCGACAGTCCAGACGGGAACTTTGGACAGATAGCTTCCAGATAGCTTCAGAGTCGATTTCATAGGACAAAAATCAAAAAAGGGCAAATCCACGGATAAGAAGCCCCGCATTTTGCTCCCATCTACCGGAATCCCATGACCTAGCTACGTTGTTTATTCAAAAAAAATTAAAAATAGATGTAATCAAATCTAACTCTACTTACAGTAATTAATTCTACTTGTTAACTATATTTCCAACTATCTAAACTGATAACGCCCCGAACCCGAAAATTATCTAACCCGTAGAAAAAATTTAATATGATCGTGAGGGGGAGAGTTAAGTGCTAGCCCACCCTCTAGTAAGTATTTTCTCACCTGAAGTGCATGAACCTAATTTAATTAATATTGACATTTTGCGAATTACATCCTCGCTGGCCCTGAATTCCCCAAGAATCCGACCGACTACTGATGGTATTTAAAACAAAATGTGATTTAATTACCCCCTCGCTACTTTTCGCAACTCCAACCTGGGTTCCAAGCAGTGTATTACTCTCCTCGTATTGTTTTTTTCAAGGTAATTTTATGGTTTTATGGTTTTTATGGTAATTTTATCTGCCTGAATTAAGATTTTCTGTTGACAAACATCCGAAGTTAATATGCGTTATTAACAAGATTTCCAAATGCTCTTGATCACTGGACTGCTGCTGTTGACCGTCGCCTTTCAAGTGACGTTATCTACCTTGATTTCAAAAAAGCTTTCGACACTGTTGACCACTCCATAATTGTTAACAAGCTCTGCAAACTTGACCTTCTTCCATTCCTGCTCTTCTGGCTTGAAAACTATTTGTGCAACCGTCACTTCAAAATATCGGTTCGTGGATCCTCTTCCGGTTGGTCCCCTGCTCCTTCAGGAGTTCCTCAGGGCTCCGTTCTTGGTCCTACTCTTTTCAACATCTTTATTAACGATCTTCCATCACGCTTTTGCCACAGTCTCTGTCTCCTTTTTGCCGACGACCTTAAAATGTACCGCACTGTCCAGTCTATTACCGATCACCTTGAACTGCAAGGTAGACCTTAACTCTGTTGCACACTGGGCCCAAGAAAACCGCATGTCTTTCAATATTTCTAAAACTGTCTTACTTCATATCGGATTCAGTAACAAGCAATTCCCTTATATCTTAAATGGTCTACCTATTTCCTCTAAGGATACTGTCAGAGATCTTGGTCTTGTGGTTGACAACAAACTTAAATTTCACCCACAATGTGCCTCCACCACTTAAAAACCATTTCAACTGCCAACTATGTTTTTAAAACCTTCACTTACTTAACCAACTCACTTTTTGTAACGCTCTACAAGATATTTGTTCGGCCTCACCTGGATTACTGCGTCCAGGCCTGGAGACCCCATTGTGCAAAATCAATTGATGTTCTTGAAAAGACTCGGAGGAAAATCACTAAGTGGTGCCCTGGCCTTCGTTTCACTCCCTACGAGCCCCGTCTAAGTGCTCTCAACCTGTCAAGCCTTGTCGAACGCTTCGATAGGGGTGACGCCATCGAAACGTTCAAGATCCTCAACAACCATTACGACATTTCTTCTACCACTTTCTTTGAGCTGCGACGCGATGCTCGAACTCGTGGACACAACCTTAAACTTTTCCAGCAAAACATCGTACTGAGGCCATGAAACATTTCTTCACCAATCAAACTATCCGTCCTTGGAATCATCTACCTCAAGAGGTCGTTTCTTTCACCTCCACCAATCAGTTTAAAGCACGCTGCGGTGCACTGTTTCCCACTTGTTGATGTTATTGTTTTCTTGGGCATTATGAGCCATGCTCTTGCCGTCATTTGTATAATAATAATAATAACTATCAAGACCAATCCTTTCATAATTTGTCTGGGCCATCCATACCCAAATTGTCCTTGAATTCTGTCCAAAATGTGTAAATTACCCAAGGTTAGGGGGGGGGGGGGGGATTGAGGCTTAATGGCGCGTCGACAAC
>JAHWFP010257246.1:26536-46595 GCA_023313725.1 Lithobius niger | reverse complement strand
AGGGGGGGGGGGGGAATTGAGGCTTAATGGCGCGTCGACAACTTGGTCATTAGCGCCAACCTCAGTCACAGTGCAGTGGTTCGGGTTGCCACTGCACCACACATTACAGAGATGTTATCCAAACCCCTAATCTAAATCTTGTCATACATCTGTACCTCCTGCAAAAATTGAAAAACACCGGACAGGAGGACAGACTTATCGCCCAACTGACGCGCAATGTCATGCGGAAGATGGAACCGACGACGAACACCATCAAGATGGCGACAATCAACAAGTAAGTGCCGGACCGTAAGTGGCCGTCGACACCAAGAACATTCAGGAGGGTCAACCCCCCGCAAAAGGAAACAGTGAGTAAGTCGGGTGTGACCAATTCGCAAACGGGCCAACACAACCTCCTCACGGCGACTGCGGCGACACGCCGAGTGCCACTCCTCGACCCAAGGTTATTGCAACATAGTTGGCTGGATTTTTTCCTTTTCCGAGCGTGGAGCGTTTGGAGCTGTCAATCATTGTGACGTCAGACCAACCCAGTTCTCTGATTGGCTGCTCCTCGCGCGAGTCGCTCGTTTCACAATTATCGGCCGAAATCCCAGTTACGAGTGCAATTTACTTGTATTTTCCTTTTGATTGTGATAAAATTACTGAACTGGAACGTTTAGGCAAACCTTTTCCGACCCTTCTACAGCATTTGATTTTGAAGACAACCAAAAATGCGTTTTAAAACTTGATTTTCCCGTGGCCGTGTCAGTGTAAACTATAGACATGGTCGATGCTACTTGACTCAGAACTGCTCGAGAGACTAGTGCCATACATTAGAAAGTTAACTTTCTAATCTATGCTAGTGCCAATATTCGGTAGTTTAATAGCATAATAGGCTTAAGTTGGGGGTAAATTTCAAGACTAGCCCCTTTTTAATTATTCCAGACGTCCATCATGCTGATCACTTCCGTATTAAGAGATAAATTGTTAATGTTTCTGGGTTTGTGTAATTTGGCCGTAGCCTCCAGAGTTGTAATGCTGGCATCGCAATTCTGCGTGTACTCGTCCAGGCCAAATAGAAGCCAAGTTTCGGGACATAAATGTTCAATTCATTTATTTCCCGAAGGTTTTAGTCAAATTTCCCTTTGCTCATTCCTAGGTTGGTCATATCCCGACCCAATGAACGTGATTTTACCAAAAATCTACTAGGTATATTTAAAAAAAAAATCTTAAATTTAAGTCATGATGGTCACAGCACTAGCCTACTTGCGGTTAGAGTTTGATGCTCGCAGCATGCATCTGGGTGCTAAACCTTCGATTTGAATGCACTGTGAGGTTTGTTTCTGCACACCACCGTCCGAACTGAACCTTTTCTAAACGATAGGCCAATACTTGTTTGGTATTTTGCAATATCGTTTTAGAGAACATAAAGCCGTACAGTGGTGTAATTTCGGTTAGACACTTCAAAATCTTTACTACACAAGCATTTGATTCCAGACTTCAAATAGTGTCACAAATTGTTTTCTTACCTTCTGACAGAATGCCATCATCAAAAACTTTAAAAAAATATACATCTGCTGTGTCTGCTTGGGAGCTCCGGTTATAACTACTCATCATCAGTTTTCGCCTCCTCCAGTTGCCGTCTCAACCTTATTTCAGGAGTTACTTTTGAAGACATTGTGTTGTTCGAGTGTGTTGCACCCCGGAAGCGTTGCGAATCCAGCTCATAATTTATCCTTTTTTTGGCGTTTCTGTAAATTGTCAGATGAACGCATCGATAGGTTCCTGAGGAGTTCGTTTGTCTTTTATGCTTCAAAATCTCGCCAATGTAGAGATCATATCCCTGCTCAACTGCCAAATGAGCTCTAGTCCCACCCGGATGCTGGCTTCTCAGCACCTTAATTGGGATTTCCACCCCAGACGGGCATTAGCCACTGCTTTAGACCTCCCTGTTTTGTGGCATACAACAAAATTGTACTCCCTCAGCTGCAACACTATACGTTCCATTTCTGAAGGCAATGATGGGGGGGGGGGATTGAGGCTTAATGGCGCATCGACAGCTTGGTCATTAGTACCAACCTCAGTCACAGTGCAGTGGTCCGGGTTGCCACTGCACCACACATTACAGATATTATTCAAACCCCTAATCTAAATCTTGTCATACATCTGTACCTCCTGCAAAAATTGGAAAACACCGGGCAGGAGGACAGACTTATCGTCCAATTGACGCGCAATGTCATGCGGAAGACAGAAACGACGACGAACACCATCAAGATGGCGACAATCAACAAGGAAGTGCCGGACCGTAAGTGGCCGTCGACACCAATAACATTCAGGAGGGTCAATCCCCCGCAAAAGGAAAAAGTAAGTCGAGTGTGACCAATGCGCATACGGGCCAACACCACCTCCTCACGGCGACACGCCCAATGCCATTCCTCAACAGTGCCTTTAATAGCTCGTAATTTATTACCGTCCTGTCTGTCCCACAAGGCTTGCCAAAAAGCGTGTAACCTCAGACGCAGAGCTGGAAAGGCGTCTGAGGGAACAAGGCTGAGATATCTGCCAAGAGGGCCAGAAAGGGCGCCTTTCGCTGCAGAATCCGCTTGCTCATTTCCACCTATCCCAACCTGGCCCGGGATCCAGCAGAAAAGTACGGTTTTCCGCTGACCAGGCAAGCGGGAAAGCAAAGCTTGGACACGTTGTGTCAAGGGGTTCCGAGGATTGTAATTCGCCAAGGACTCCAGGGCACTCATGGAATCGCTAAAGATAATGAAATGCGTGCCCTGAAGGTCAAGGATCCATTCCACCGCCAAACCGAGAGCCAAAAGCTCTGCAGAAAACACAGAATAGCCTGACGAAAGGCGATAGGCAACCGTCACTCCCTTACACACACAAGCACATCCCACGCCAACGTCAGCCTTCGACCCATCAGTAAACAGCCGTTGATAACCGGCGTACTGAGAGGCAATGATGTTGCACCGTATAGGTAGCAAACCGCGAGATTATCCACCGTCAGGAAAAAGGTCTTTTCTAGGAGATAGCACCGGAAAGCATCGACAGAGTGCCCTATAGCAAGGACTTCTCTGGTCGTGGCTGTTTCCTTACGTTCTGCGGGGGTGAGAGTCCTTGAAGCATAACCCAGTGGGTAGCTTATGCTGCCATGTGTTTGCAAGAGCACACCTCCCAGCGAAACCAAACTTGCGTCCGTCTCGAAATGGAAAGGCTGACAGAAGTCTGGGTGCTTTAGGGTCGCTGCATCCACCATAGCTTTCTTTAATTCCTTAAAAGCTTTGTCCTCCTCTTCATCCCAGTGGAATTTGACATCTTTCCATGTCAACTTGGTCAAAACCAATGAAATAGAAGAAAATAATGGGACATGGAGACGAAAAACGTTTTAATTATTTGCTACGAAGTGTGTTGTCTTTTGTCTTAGCTGGTATCGGCAGGGTGCTCGATGCGCGGAGAACCGGGAAAAAAGTAATTCAGATTAAGCCATTAAAAAAAATCGTCTCATCAAATTTAAAATTATTACTTTTAAAAAATACTTTATTACTATTATAGTATAACAATATCCAAGTATTTACTCGAATCCTGTGTTTTTAGTACTGTTAAAATTATTCAAGCTGTATCTTCCATGTTACTGGCAGTACGTGCATCTTTCGGGTATCAACTTTTAAACATCCGATAAACATTTTGTAAACATCCGGTTTCTGCGACGTAGTCAGTTTATCCAAGCAACTATGATCTATTAAACTAGTTTCAAGTGGATCTGAATGAAATATATGGATTACCAATTAAAGATATTGCAGCAAAAAGGTTTATTCGTAGAAATTCAAGAGTGGATGGTAAAGCCTTGGATTGGTAAAACAAACACCCAAGTTTTGTTTCGTGCAGGGTAGTTGGCCAGATGAGCTACGGTGATTTTAATTCGCGTTTACCTAAGCCGAGGTCTACTTTAGTTAGACGTGAGTTTGGGGAGGGGATAAGAAGCAAAGGAATATTTTTACTACTAGCCTAAAATACTTACCTGTATTTTATATATGCTTTACATTCTGGAAATGCTACTCGTCCCAAACATGAAATTTAACGCTCTCCCGGTCACTGCAATGGCACCCCCTGGGGCTCATGGCCACCGTTAGGTGGCACCCTGTTCCCGCTCCTACACAGTTTGTTTTGTTGACAGTCGCCATTATTCGTTTCGCTCATAAAAAATACAAAGAAGCTTGCATCTTGCCTTGGGAAGGGTGGCCGAAAGTGTGGGAAAAGATTAAACAAATACGATCCACACTCAATGTGCAGAAGATGCAGGGTATGCGATTTTGAAAATTATAAAAGTGCAGAACTTTGTTCGACCATGGACCCCAATGTCATAACGATCAAGGCAACGTGGGCTGAATCGGAGAAAGAGCAGATCGGAGAAAGAAGGGTAAAGAATTAGCAGTTTTGGGTGGTAATTCTTCGTCTAACCAAGACTTTGACATGTTTTTTGACTCTGGTGACGATTCTGTGGTTTCAGTGAATGACGATCATATACCAATAGGTGCAGATGCGGCCATTGTGATTTCTCAGTCCGGGACTGCAACGAACCCGCCAATGGCGGCGGACATCGCGACGATAGTTGCAAATATGGTTGCAGCCGAAATGGCCAAGTCCGAAGCACGTTGGAAGACCTAGCAAGCAGCGGCCGAGAAAAATTTGCCACTGGCCACGCAGAAAGGAATATTGGACGCATTTTTAAAGTTTTTTAAGCGCCCTAACGAGCTGACGCTACTTCAATCGACGACGACGTCAACGCCGATGCAAGCAGGCGGACAGGCCGGACTGGAAGAAGGTTTCACAATTTGGGACACAATGCAGAGATGGGGGACACAGTTCAGGAGGCAAAACCTGTTACTGGCCCGTTGGGTTTCTCCCAGGATCACCCTCGCGTGACGGTGGAATGGGTAAGAGAATAAGTGATGTGGCTGATGCTTCACCTAAGCGCAGGAGATTAAATACACCGCACGATGCTAACAGGTCGATTTTGGAGTCGACTCCAAAAGTCACCGATCAGCTATTGATGGGGACTGGCCGGACGCGATCCGGGGTGGAACCCTTAGCAGACATGAGCGGACTGAGTGCGGGAGAACTGGGAGGACTGGCCGGTTTCGTGCCCTACGCAGTCCGGGTCGGCAGCTAGCACGAACGAACTGGCCGCAGTCCGGGTCGCGTGGAAGCACAGACAGCGCTACCCAGCCCGCGCAACCGCCAGTCCCATGGGGATTGCCGGGTTCATGGGAAAGTCAGTGGTCAACCTATGGCAGACAATGGTTATGGCCGAACTATAGTGGCTGGTTACATCAGAGTGTGGGAAGAAGTGCTCAGGGATCTGTTAGTGCAAACTGGCCAGTTAACCCCCCCCCCCTACGTGAAACGGGAAAAACCCAAAGGGCGTGGGATCGAGTGGGTTTGCAGACCTGAATGCATGAATTCATGTCAGTGCGCAGCAAATAATAACGCCACCGGCCCCGACTGTGCAAAATTTTGTGCCAAATAGTGTAAACCCCATCCCAGTGAACGACCCACCGGCGAGCCAGGCTAGCGTAGTTGTTCAGAATGTGCCACCACCACAGGAACTGGACAATTCGGGACACAATCGAAGGTGGGGGACACAGTTCAGGAGGCAATCGAATGGAAGTGGTGGTTGAAGAGGTTAATAATTCATTACCACGTGTTTTTTGCCCGAAAATAGTGGTGCTAGATGTCCCGGAAGGGGAGCCTCCGGCGACATCCTATGCAAATCAAGATCGTGTCGTGAAGGCAGTACATCATTTACCACTATCCCAAGTTTTGTATCGACAGCTTCTGGTGAACGGGGGTGTACTGAGGGATAAAGGGAAAGTCCTCTGTCGGCAGTTGCACCACTGCCCCCTCCAGACTTAACGAAGGGTAGTTTTTATAGCACGGTTGGAAACGCAGGAGCCCCGAGAACGACAAAGTATAGAACTTTTGAGGAAACGGAGTATGTTCACTCCGAGTGCAAAATTGAAGTGGAGTCGGTGTTACCTAGACCACCATGGATTAAGGTCCCCACGACACAGTACGAAAAAGAAGAAAAGGTTTTAAGAGCTAGTCTGCGAGCAAACTCTACAACAGACAATGCGTACGCAGCAGCAACGGCGAATTTAAAGGACTTTCTTCCTGCCGAATCTGACGACAGGGACATTGGTGAGATTGACGGTGCCATCAAGTTACTACGGAAAACATCTGAATTTCATACGGATGCTATCAATTGGGGGACTTGTAGCTTATTCAATTCCGTGCTTCACAGACCTGACGGGTACTTGGCGGGAGCTCAGGAAGGGTTGTGTAAGGACACACTGAAGAACTTACGATTACTTCCAGTGCATAAGTCTCCTTGGTTATTTAATGGTAAGCAGTTGACCATCGCACCTGAACTCCGTGACAAGGTGAAACCCGTGCCAGTCGTGCAACGGGGGGGGGGGGGGGGGTTGAGGCTTAATGGCGCGTCGACAACGTGGTCATTAGCGCCAACCTCAGTCACAGTGCAGTGGTCCGGGTTGACACTGCACCACACATTACAGAGATGTTATGCAAACCCCGAATCTAAATCTTGTCATACATCTGTACCTCCTGCAAAAATTGAAAAACACCAGACAGGAGGACAGACTTATCGCCCAACTGACGCGCAATGTCATGCGGAAGACGGAAACGACGGCGAACTCCATCAAGATGGCGACAATCAACAAGTAAGTGCCGGACCGTAAGTGGCCGTCGACACTAATAACATTCAGGAGGGTCAACCCCCCGCAAAACGAAACAGTGAGTAGGTCGGGTGTGACCAATGCGCAAACGGGCCAACACAACCTCCTCACGACGACTGCGGCGACACGCCGAGCGCCACTCCTCGACAGTGCCTTTAATGGCCTGTAATTTATTACCATCCTGTCTGTCCCACAAGGTTTGCCAAAAAGCGTGTAACTTCAGACGCAGAGTTGGAAAGGCGTCTGAGGGAACAAGGCTGAGATCCCTACCGAGAGGGCCAGAAAGGGCCCCTTTCGCAGCAGAATCAGCTTGTTCATTCCCTGCTATCCCAACATGGCCCGGGATCCAGCAGAAAAGCATGGCTTTCTGCTGGCCAGGCAAGCGGGAAAGCAAAGCTTGAACACGTTGTGTCAAGGGGTTCCGAGGATTGTAATTCGCCAAGGACTCCAGGGCACTCATGGAATCACTAAAGATAATGAAATGCGTGGCCTGAAGGTCAAGGATCCATTCCACCGCCAAACCAAGAGCCAAAAGCTCTGCAGAAAACACAGAATAGCCTGATGGAAGGCGATGTGCAACCGTTACTCCCTTACACACACAAGCACAGGCCACACCAACGTCTGACTTCGACCCATCAGTAAACAGGCGCTGATAACCGGCGTACTGAGAACACAGCCGCCGGAACTCCTGTAAGTACCGCGCAGGTAGAGTGGAACCCTTCGGGAGGGACGCCAGAGCGAAAATGAAACAGCCACTTGGGACAAGCCAAGGGGCAACTGGCATCTCCCCAAGCCTCAAGACGCAGGGTATTTCAAAGGCTAACACCTGACAGGACTGCTGGAGCCTATCGCGGAAATCACCCTTACCCACCCTGCGTCTACCGACTCGCAAGTCCGGCCCAAAAACCACGGACCAAGCAGGACTGGATTGCACAGCACGCAAACGCACAGCAAACTGAATGGCAAGCTGTCGCCGACGAATGGTCAAAGGTGGCTTCGAGGCCTCAGCATAGAGGCTGACCACTGGAGAAGTTCGAAATGGCCCAGTCGCCACACGCAGGCCACTGTGATGCACAGTGTCCAACATCTGGAGATCGAGTCACTAGCTGAACCATACACCATGCACGCATAATCAAGTTTGCTGCGGACAAGGGCTCGGTAGAGGCGCAACATGGCAGCGCGATCGGCACCCCATGAAGTGCCCGACAGGACCCGCAAGATGTTAAGCGCCCGCAAAGCCTTGTCTTTAAGTTGACGCAAGTGTGGAAGCCAAGATAACCTGGAATCGAACACCAGACCCAGGAAACGTGCCTGTGGCACAACAGGAATTTGTGCCTGTCCCAAGTACAGGCAAGGATCTGGGTGCAGTGTTCGTTGGCAGCAAAAGTGGACGCACACAGTCTTGTCCGGAGAAAACCGGAAACCATTACTGACCGCCCAGGTCTGGACTTTGTTAATCGCCAGCTGTAGCTGCCGCTCGCGGGTCTGCATGCGAGCTGCCCGAAAGCGCAGGCCAAAGTCATCGACAAACAATGACTGGGGAACAGCAGCTTGCTGAGCAATGGGGTTGATCCCTATAGCAAACAAGATGACACTAAGAACACCTCCTTGAGGCACACCATTCCCCAAGACAAACGGGCGGGAAAGAGTCGCCCCGACACGAACGCGAAAAGAACGGCCTGAGAGGTAAGCGGAAAGCAACAGTGGCATCTGTCCCCTCAAGCCATAGTTATAGAGATTACGGAGAAACCCATAACGCCACGTCATATCATACGCCTTCTCCAAGTCAAAGAAAACCTGAACCAGATGTTGACGCAGGCGAAAAGCCTCCCTCACATCCGATTCAAGGGCAACCAGATGATCGATGGTTGACTGAAACCGTCGAAAGCCGCACTGGGACGCAGATAAGAATCCCCGTGATTCCAGCACCCAGACCAACCTCTCACCGACCATCCGTTCCATAAGTTTACAGACACAGCTAGTCAGAGCGATTGGGCGATAACTGGAAGGAGCAGTAGGGTCTTTGCCCGGTTTCACAATCGGGATGACCACTGCTGTCCTCCACGCTGCCGGAACAGAGCCTTCTGCCCACACACGGTTGAACATCTCCAGCAAGAACTGCTGGGAGGCACGAGGCAGATGTTTCAACAGCTGATAGTGAACATCATCAGGCCCTGGAGCGGAGTCATGCGACTTGGACAAAGCTGAAACAAATTCCTGCCTGGTGAACGGTAAATCGTACTCCTCTAGCCCGTCGGAGCAAAAGTCTAGAGGGTGAGCCTCTTCCCTACGTTTTATTTTGAAGAAACCAGGATCATAATGGTTATCACTCGAGACCTGCGCAAACGCAGACGCAAGACAGTCGGCGATATCCGGCACAGAAGAGATCACGGTATTCACCTTCAGCTGTGAAACCAGGGAAGACACGGCCTTCCCCGAGATCTGGCGCACCTTACGCCACACCTGCTGAGAAGGCGTGGAGCGCGTGATCGACGAAACATAAGCTGCCCACGAAGCACGTCTAGCCTCACGGATGACATACCTGGCATGGGCACGACAGCGCTTAAAGACTACAAAGTTGTCATAGTTTTACCTTCACTGCGTGCTGCTTTGAAAGCCTTTCTGACTCACGAATGTAAACTTCGCCAAATCCATTCTGCTTAGCGTCGTAAGACGCACCTGTTAGATGCCTAATTCCCAGTGTTTTAACAAAAGTTTGAAACGAGCTGCTCATCCACTGCGGCCAATTGTCTGAAACGAGCGTTTTCATTTGCCCGAATTCGGCCATATACTGTTCAAAAACTTCGATAACTTTATCAGATGTAGTTTTCTTCATAAATTTTACAAACGGGAATTTGCTATGCGCATCAACAATAACAATGAAAGTTAAACCTTCAACAACGCCAAAATCAGAATGAATTCTGTCCATGGGCTTAAGGGGATACTCCCAAGAATGTTTTGGACCAAATGGCTTTTCACCTTTCAGCTCTTGGCAAGCAGTACAACGTTTAACTTTAGCCTCTAAGTCAGCATCAATATTAGGCCACCAACATTTACCTCGTGCTAAAGATTTTATCTTGACAATTCCTAAGTGTCCGACGTGCAGGCTGGTAGGCACGATTACACGCAATCCCCAAAACAGGGTTTCACACTCAACAGATATTTCATGTTTTCGTAAAAAATACAGCTTTAATTAAGCCTCTTCTGTTTTTTCGGGCCAGCCATGCTTGACATACCTCAAAATTCGCACGAGAACAGGATCTTTTTTAATTGCCTTAACTAGGGTAGTATTAAGTACTGGTAAGGATTCAATGGACTGTGCAAAAAGCACTTTGAAAGAAGTTTCATCATTCGAATCCTCAGCAGTATTTCAAGTGGCAAACGAGACAACATATCAGGTGTTAAGTTGCATTTTCCAGGCACATGTTCTAATGTATAAGAGTAGCCATTTAACTGAAGTGCATAACGCTGCACACGACTTGCAGCCATTTGAGGTATTCCATTTTTTGGACCAAAAATCCAAATAAGAGCTTTCTGGTCTGTTTGGAGAGTGAAATGATTCGAATACAAATATTGATGGAATTTTTTCACTCCCCAAGAAACCCCAAGCGCTTCTTTATCAAAATGAGAATAATTTTGCTCTGCTTTTGTGAGCTTCCTTGAAGCAAACGCAATAGGTTTATCTTGGCCATTTGGTCGGGTATGCATCAAACACGAACCTAAACCATAGGGACTTGCATCCGTGGCCAGTTTTAGCTTATATTTGGGATTGTAGTGAACTAAAACATTGGAAGTTTTGAACAACTGTTTTATTTTAGTCATAGCTGCATCGCAAGAAGGGCCCCAAACCCACTTTTGCTTGGGACTAAGTAATTTGGTTATGGGAATCAATTCATGAGCCAAATTTGGCAGGTATTTTTCACATTGATTAATAAAACCGAGAAAACTTTGCACCTCAGATATATTTCTAGGATTAGGAGCATTCATCACTGCCTCAATGACCTCTGGTAAGTTTGTCAAACCTTCTGAATCGGTTTTATGTCCTAAATATTTCAGTTCAGATTGGCCAATTCTACACTTCTCCAGACCAAGCCGGGCTCCAGAATTTTGCAAGGCAGACAACAATTTGTCAAGATTGTCATCATGTTGAGCACCCTGCCCACTGACGAGAATATCGTCGTAAAATGGTTCACAATTACTAATTCCTGATGTTACGCTAACCATTAATCTTTGGAAGATACCTGGGCTGCTAGCCAACCCAAATGGACATCTTAAAAATTTAAACAATCCAAGGGGCGTATTAATTACAAGTGCTTCTTGCGATTCTGAATCTAGCTCCATCTGAAGGAATGCATCCTTAAGATCAATCAGACTGAAAGTATCACTTCCAGAAAGCCTGCCAAACAACTCAGCAGTGGGAACCGGGTAATGATCAATTTCGAGCTGTGGATTAACGGTAGTTTTATAATCACCAACAATTCGAATACCACCACCTGCTTTATGGACCACCACAATGGGCGTGGCCCACCTGCTGGTATTTACCGGCTCCAAAACTCCAAGGGACACCAAGCGTCTAATTTTCGTCATTAACCTTATCAATAAGTGCCAGTAGAATCGGTCTAGCTTTACTAAAAACAGGAACAGCATCAGGCTTCAATTTGATTTTTGCTTTAAAGTTCTTAAAACATCCTAACCCTGGCTTGAACAGTTCAGGAAACTTTACCGTTAAAGCCTCGGGTGTAACAGCATTTCTTTTAACCTCAAGTGCTTCAAATTCCTGAAGCAGTCTAATTTTGTTCAAGACTAGTGGGTAAAACCGTTTCAAATCAAAATCAAAAATTGCCAACCAGTCCTTTCCCATCAAAGGCTGAAGTTCTTTATTAGCAATTAAAGCCTGAACCTGCTCAACTCTTTCACCAATTTGCACTTTAACTTTAATGGCACCAAAAACTTTATCTACGTGACCAGTCCATGACTTGACAAAAATATTTGGTTTTAACAATTTACAGTCTTTAAAATATGTGTGATACCAACTTAGTGGTAAAATTGTAGCATCACAGCCACAATCAGCGTCTAATGGCAACTTTACACCATTGATGTCGCACTCGACAGACCATCTCTCAGCTTTAAGCGAATTAATGCACACCGTGTTGTTCTCTAAGTAATCAACAGATTCGTCACTACTTTCATGATCACTGGAACTCTCATCCGGTGTGCTACACTCAGATTCTTCATTTTGTTCCAAAAAATGTGCTTTGTTCTGCTTGTAGCTATATTTAAACTTCTTGCCAGTGCTTTTCTTAGGACGGGGTTTAGACTCTGATGACTGAGTACTCTGTTTACCCGTTTTGTTTTGCAAGCAAACTGCTTTTAAATGTCCTTTGACATGGCAACGGCCACAAGTGTAGTCTTTAAAGCGGCAACGGGCTCTCCCGTGTCCCTTAAAACCACAACAGAAACAAACCATATCTTTAGAACTTGAAGAGGATGGTTTACCTTGCTGATAACTGATTTTACTTTTCTTTTTAGTTTTAACAAAATTTACACTACTAGCGCTGGTTTTTAACTCTTCTTGGTTCAGTTCAGCTGCTTCCAAAGAAAGTGCTAGTTCAACTGTAGCTTTTAAATCTAAGGTTTTCTTAATCATCTCTTGTTGTATAATTGAGCTGTGAACAACACCAACAATTCGATCCCGGATCATTTCATCTTTAATTTTGCCTGCAACAATAGCATCATAACCACAATGCTTGGTTAATTGTTTTAAAGCATCAACGTACTCTGCTATTGATTCGTTTGGTTTCTGTGACCTCTTATTAAACCTGAGCCTTTCTGATATTGTGCTAGGTGCTGGTTCAATAGATATTCTATAGTGACTCATCCTGCCTCAGCTCCTGTTAACGTCAATATTGGACGAACTGATGCTGGGACTGTTGACCCAGCATCTTGATTCCCTTGAGCTGAGCTTGGATGACGATCTTAAGTGTGCCCTGCCTCTATTATTGAAACTCAATTCACTGTATTGTTGTGCATGCCGAATTCAAACCAATTATTAAGCATGCGCTCTGCCTTGCCAACATATTGTTAATTTTAAGTAATCTAATATTATTTATTCCAAGCCAGCATTCGACCCCAAACTTCCCGTGAGTAATCTTTGGCCTAACTATTAGAAATTTATTTCTTTTCCTCCCCCAATTTCCCCAGTCCGCCACATTTAAGTTTTCATGTCCCTGCAAGTCATTGTATTTTAACCATCACATTGTCATTAATTAAGAACTGTTTGGTTTAAGTCGTGGCAGGCGAGGCTATGTATAACATCCAGCAGTAATGAACCATCAAATATTCAACCCAGCCAAATCTCTTCTTGATTATTGAATTCCACACACTGAACCATCTCCCACACACTCTAGTTTAATCACGTTAGGGCCGCCCACTCCCCCTGAACCTCTACATTTTTTACTGCTTTAATTAAAGCGTCATACGTAACGGTTGTAACTGTCAGTGGATCGATAATTCGAACAATTTCCTGAAACATTGCATCTTCAACACTAGCTAATAATACGTCGCAACGATCTTCATCTTTAATTTTCTTTGCTTTAAGAAAACAACCAAATCGCAAAATGTACATAGACCACGAATGCTTACTTGGTTCATAAGTATCAAACAAACCGTTAGGTTTGACAGCTTTAGTGCCACCAGGCATTTTCAACTGAGCTAATTAACAAAGCTAAATTAATTTTACCAAAAGGCCTTTTATTTGACAAAACTCAATTTGCACTAAATCTACCTAAAACAATCGTTAAACGACCTGCAACTACAGTTTTTAGGATTTTAAAAATTTTACTCACACAAGTAGCATTCAAATTTACAGCCTAAGCTAATTGACAAGCTAACTTTGTTTTCAAATAACAAGCACGATAAGCAATTGACCATTAAACTTATCTAAACCAGGCAATTAAGCCAACAAAAATGACAAATCATTCAACGCAAAATTTAAACACTATACGTCTATAGGCTTCAATTTAAAACGTTAAATTTTCAAGCTTACTAGTTACAAACATACTAGTCAAAATAGCAAATTTACTGGGCAGTTTTAGATACCCAGAGAACAACACAGTAAGCAAAAAGAGCTAGAAAGCCGTTTGCACATCAAAATAAGTAATAAAGTTATTAACTAGTTAACTTCAGAACCTCAAGCTTAATCTGTGCATGGCAAATTTCACAGAAATACGCTAATTTCGGCTGCGATTTTCCGACATCCCTAGCCAGTATAGTCAAGCATAGGAAGTCGCAAGGCGTCGCCTCGACTCAGCCTTTAAACTAAAATACGAAACCAGCTATAACATATGAAATACACAGAAAAATTGGTAGTAAAATTACTACCACAGGTAATTCCAACAGTAAACTATATTTAGTCAGAAACTGCGCCAACACAATCACCAGTGAAAAGTGAAACGAAAACTGTTTCAAATTGAACAAGGTTACTTAATTATCCCCCAGCGCATGACTACAGTTATTTGCCAAATAACCGAAATTCAAGCTTACCTCAAACTCGGAGCAGAAAGTTCGAAGCTGCAGGGGAAATTTAAGCATTACAAAGTGCAGAGGTAGGCCTTAGCCATGACCCTTGTCGCCAGTTGATATGTACTTGGACTTACATATTATTGGGTTGCTCAAAGCAACTTACCCTAACTAAAGGAAGGGCACAAACACTCGTGTTGACGTCTAGTAACTGGTTGTTTATTATGAGCTAGGCACATACATTTATAGCTTATGCTGAGTCACATGGTTTGTTACTATTGGTTAACAATAACTGATAGGTGCAAGATGCACCCTGTAACAACGAATCAGAGCAATGATACTTAACACCATGAAATGGCAAAGGATAACATGCAAATACTGTGTGCACGAAAGGTGCACACAACAACAAATCTAGGAACAGACCAGGCACGACAAAGGCCCTTCACGTGGGATCACCCAAGACACAAAGCCATCACCAAAAAAGTAATGAACGTGATCGTCAAGGACTGTCAACCATTTTCTTGAAGACGAAGGATTTCTCGAATTAGTGAAAGAATGTGAGCCACGATACACCATGCCAAGTAGGAAATATTTTTCCACTACCGATTTAGATCGCGCTTACGCCGAAAAAGTCACTAGCAAAAAACAATATACTGTATTGCATACTTCGATTCCGAAATCTGTTGCCTTTACGCTAGATCACTGGACTTTACGTGCATCGGATTCTTACCAATTTCACAGACAATGCTTTTGTACGGCAGTGTGTCATATTAAACACTACTTTGGTACACGAAGCTCATACAGCAGTGAATATTCACAAGCATCTTGATGACGAACTAACGGAGTGGAACTTTAACAAGGAGAAAATTTCAGCATTTGTCACGGACAATGGACGAAACATAACTGCAGCGATGAGATACGGTAATTTTCAAGGAATTGGCTGTGTAGACCACACATTGCAACTAGCAATTAAGGACGCTCTTCGTTGCAGTGAGGAAGTAGACGCAGCCCTTAAAACCTGCAGAGAGATTGTAGGTCATTTTAAATGTTCAGCAGCTGCAAAATCTCTGCTGGAACAAAATCAGTCCGAACTCAAGCGTGCACAGCACAGTTTAATTCAAGAGGTTGCAACACGGTGGAATTTCACCTTCTACATGATTGAGAGACTTGTAGAACAACAAACTGCTCTTGTTGCTACTTTACCACACACAACGTGTCAAAGTGAATTAACACTTAATGAGTGGGCTATGTTAGGTGACTTAGTTAAGTTGCTAAAACCTTTGGAAAAACTGTCGCGTTATTTTGAACACAGTCAAGCCTCTCTTGGTGCCGTGATACCAGGTATCAACCACGTAGTAAATAAACTAATGAAAGCAACAGATGATCGGACTGAAGAAGATGGTACTACGCAAGATGGGGTCAACAATGAAGAAGTTGTATTGGTCCGATATGGACTCATCACAAGTTCGGAAGAAAGATTTAAAAGCATGGAAACTTCTTAATTGTTTGCTGCAAGCACACTGCTAGATCCTCGTTTCAAAGTCAAACCTTTTTCAACAAACTATGCTGGCAGTGTCATTAAAATGAAGGTGTTGGATGAACTAAAGAAACTTAAAACAACAGTTGCTCAGCCACCTGCAAAGCGACACAAGACAAATGTTCCACTGCAGGCTGCTTTTCAGATAGCTCCGATGAGGAAGAAAGCAACCATCTCACTTGTCGAAGCAACAAAGATGCTGAAATCAATGACTATCTTACACTGCTACGAATTGCTCGAGACGAATGCTCTTTTCAATAGTGGAAAAATCTCAAAAAACGTTTCCCTGCACTCGCCATTTTAGTGAAACAAGTATTGTGCATCCCTCCAACAAGTGCCGACAGCGAGAGATTGTTCAGCACAACAGGCAACATTGTTTCCCCAGCCCGCTGCTGCCTGGATCCAGCCAAAGTGGAAAAATCTAGCATTTCTCAAGAAAAATATGGCCTTTTAAAATACCAAGGCTACTTAATTTGACATGCTTATTTTAATAAATGTTATACTAGCTGCGTTTGTGATTCTTGAGAAAAATAGGGTTCTTGTAGCCTAAAATGTCAGGGCCTGCTAGCCCTTTACTTTATATTACGTTGTTTAAAATGTATTTTTTATGTTAGTTATGGCCTGGTTTACTAAATAGAAATTGTATTTATTCCGAGAACTACACCCTTTTTTTTTTAACTAGGCTAGTCTTCTTAGGCCTACTTTAGAAATAAAACAAAGAAAATTGTTCAAAAGGGAAAGAGGCTTTTTTTTTTTAAAGTAGTGTTAGGCCTACACTGTAGCCTATACTGTAGTGTTAGGCCTACATTGTACTTAATTTCTGAAGTACAGTGTAGGCCTAACACTAGTTGAAAAAAAAAAAGCCTTCTTTCCATTTGGAACAAATTTCTTTATTTTAGTTTCAACAGTGTACGCCTAAGACTTTTAACTACAGTAAATATTTCCTTATTCTAAAGAAGTCTGTTCTAAATGGAAAAAGAAAGTTAAAAGTCTTAGGCCTACACTGCATTTCAGAAATAAAAATGAAAGAAATTTGTTGCAAGTGGAAAAGAAAAGAAATGGGTGCAACAACACTTAAAAAAAACAAGCACATGCACAATTCCAGAAATTGCACTAAAAATCACCCTTTCACCGAGTACCGGTACCGGTACCGGAACCTGCATTTTCTGTGGTACCGGATTGAAAAAACTGGTACCAGTACAGCCTTAATAATTAGTCAATGGAGATTTATTGACCTGTAGTAAAAGTTTACGTTAATGATTGTGTTGCTGAATTTTAATGATAACTTACAAAATAGCATTAAGGGCGAATGAATGTATAACATTACGGATAGTAAAAACCAAATATTCCAAGAATAGCAAATATTAATTTGCTGTAATGGCGAAACTTCACTAGCTTTATAATTGTGTGTTCCGCGTGAAGGGCGAATGCACATTCTTTATTTTTTGCCACTAAATATGCAACACAAAATTAGTTTGATCAATTCCAAGGTTTAAACAGGGAATAAAACTTTGTTGCTGTATTTTTTGTTTGTTTGTATAGTTACATAGGTGATTTACAATTATCCAAGAAAATCAGGGATATTTCATTTAATGCATTCGCCAGTTTTGCATAACTGGCATGTAGTCAGTCAATCCACGGGAAAATACACATGTGACATTTGTCGTAAGGAATTTAAAACGGAACGTGCTGATCACCACTGTGGGCAGATAAAATGCTGCATTTGTTCAAAATGGCAACCAAATATTGTTTTATGTCTGTGAACAAAGATCCACAAAGATCCAATTTCGGTCCCTCAAATTTTGTTGTTTTTTTTCTCAAAGAGTTGTAAAAGTAAAGTTTTAAAAGAAATGTTTAAACTGCATTATTTTTCCGGCATGCCTCGGGAATATTTCAATTTTTCTAATTTTCTTGTAAATATATCTGGACCTACAACACTAGTCCTAACAGATACATCAACATAAGTCTCATACTGACAACACCAATGTAGAAATTAATGATTCCAATAAATAATCTGATGACAGTTATAGACGTAAGTGATTGCATTCTGCCCGATTTCATAATTCAAGAAATGACTGTCCCAACTACTAATTGTAATAATTTCTACATAACTAGCAACCAACTTAATCTATAACACATCGAAGGTAACACATCACCAGATAAAACTACACCAGTAGAAATTGCACCCGATGGTGACATAGTTCACGACACTCCATTTGTCCGAACAGTATTAGCAGGGGCAGATATGTCTCACATTGACAACATCAATGCCAAATTAAACGATTCAGACACATCGTGTGATGGCAGTCATGGACGTGATAAAGATTACAGCCCTGGAATCTTGAATTCTTCTTCTTACACATCTTTTGAAAGTAACGCTTCTCATAACTTCATTGCTTCCAAATTAACTTGGGATAAAGCCATTGAAGAGAACAACGATAAAAGTGATGCAAGAAATTTAAATTGTGACAAGATGAAAACATGAAGCTTGATTCTCCAGGTGAAAGCTACGATACACTGGCAATAGAAAAGCTAGATTCTGACAATTCAGCACAGCTAACCATGACGATAATACTATAAACGTAGCTAAAAATAAGTAATTACAAAACGAAACAAAAGTGGGACAAGATTATGGCTAATTTTGCATAGCCAAGTTCTCAAAATTTGCAAGACATTTGTAGGATATGCACAAAGATGAAATGGAAGTACAACGACGTTTAACACGTTCGAAAGGTTAAAAAAAAGGAAACCACTTATTGAGGAGCTTCGTAAAAAAGGTAATAATGCAAATAATGTAGAAGTACGGCAACAGAAACGACGAGTATTCATTCCTTGTAAACGACCATCTAGAAATGTTTCAGTTGACGACTATCTTAAGTCTGAATTTTGCTTGGGATCTTTAAAAAAAAAAACATTACGCTGGAAGCATAGCAAAAAATTACTGCTATTTTGCATAGCCACGTTCTTAAAATTTGCAAGAGATGTATAGAGGATAAGCACAAAGACGAAATGGAACTGCAACGATTTTTAGCACATTCAAAGAGTTAAAAAAACCATAAACAACTTATTGAGGAACTTCGTACAAAAAAGTAATGATGCAAATAATGTATAAGTACAGCAACAGAAACGAGGAGTATTCATTCCTTGTAAACGACCATCTGGAAATGTTTCAGTTGATGACAATCTTAAGTGTGAATTCTGCTTGGGATCTTTTAAAAAAAGACATCATGTCGGAGGCCTATCAAAAAGTGTTTTAAAAGGAAGGAAGTGGAAAACAATCGTCCAAAGCCGATTACAAAAAGAAGACCGCAGGCTAAAAGTTCACTGCTGTTGCCAATACCTAAAGAGGCTTCAGAAAGATTGAAAGTAAATGTATTAGGCATAATGAATCAGAACAAAATTTATCAAATTGAAAGGAATGACCATTGATACTGAAGTATGGGTCAACGTTTTTCACAAAGCTCAGTAAGAGAAGCACATACGTATACTCATAAGTAAAAAAACTGTGAAAATTAGAACGATTTGTTCAGGCCATTAGAGCAGTAGATTCTGGCATAAAAAGCTTGTCAGACTGCACAGCACCTGAGAAATTCCAAAACGTTATTAATGGTATGAAAAAAGTGGAAGGATACAGCAAAGAAAAAAAATGATCATGTAATTCCATCATTGGCTCTGAAACTCGGCCACTCTTTGAAGAAGTGCAGTATGATACTATAGTCTCAAGGTTTGAAGTCCCACGGTGAAAACCGTTCATGAAAACCAAGTAGATTTATGTCTCTTTGTGAAATGGAATGAAAGAATGAAGTATCATGAATGCTCTCTTCATGAACGCAAATGGAATAAACCAGTGGCAATTCCTCTCGCTGAAGACATCTATAGACACTGCAGAAGCGCCTAAAACATGTCAGTGAACCTGGTCTGCAAACAACGTTTTGAAGTTCACCCTTCATAAAGTGCTTGGATCACAAGTGATATACTTGCACAGATTGTACTATTTAGTTGCAGGAGAGCTGGTGAAGCACAAAGGATGCTAATTTCTACCTATGAATATCGAGATTCTACTCCCATCAATGAAGAAATAGAGAAGTCACTATCCGAAATGGAACGAAAATTGCATAGTAGTTACACTAAAATAGAAGTGAGAGGGTAAAGGGCCGCAAGGTTCCAGTATTGTTGACAGCAGAAACGAAATAAAATATTGATTTGTTAATTCACGCAGGAGTGTAGCTGGCATTCCAGAAGACGGGGGGGGGGGGGGGGG
>JAHWFP010257246.1:0-26136 GCA_023313725.1 Lithobius niger | reverse complement strand
CCCGAAGGGTTCCACTCTACCAGCAAGGTACTTACAGGAGTTCCGGCTTACTGAGAACTCAGCCGCCGGAACTCCTGTAAGTACCTTGCTGGTAGAGTGGAACCCTTCGGGAGGGACGCCAGAGCAAAAATGAAACTCACACCTGGGACAAGCCAAGGGGCAACTGGCATTCTCCCAAGCCTCAAGACGCAGGGCATTTCAAAGGCCAGAAGACAGCCCATACATATTTGCAAGAACAAATTTCAAGTCCGATGACTGCATAAAAAGTTTACATGTGTTTAATGTATTTTGCTAAGGCATGTAGTTAGTGCTAAGCATCCAGAGCATCCTCACATCCACGAAGGTTAGAAAACACATTGGCACTGTCTCTCAAATTTTTAATTTTAAAGAAGTAGAATTGGATCAGTTAGCTACCTTCATAGGCCATGACATACGGGTTCACCGAGAATTTTATAGGTTGCCTGAAAAAGCCATGCAGCTTGCAAAAGTAAGAAAGATACAGGTGGCAATGAAACAGGGTAAACTACGTAAGTATCATGGAAAAAGCTTGGATGAAATCTATCTACCCAAATGAAGTAATTTCTGATGAAGAAGGAGATAACAGTGATTGCATGGATGACGTTGCAGGTGAGGCTAATGTACAACCCGTAGAATAACCTTACGCCAAATATGCTGTTGAAGGCTTGGAAAGTGAAAACAGCTTGAATGACGAAGATGATGATTCTGGCTGGCAAATTTGAAAAGTGGTACCTGGTCTGTCCTGGTACTGGGTGCCCCATTCAGTGTAACCAGTTGTAACCAATTGACTATGAAGTTAATAGAGTGTATTATCTTGGTTGATTGGCCTGTTACGGTGTGCCTTATGTGTAACCATCCAATGAATGCATATTATGTAAATATGCCATGTCTTATAAGCCATGTTCAATGCCACAATAAACGCCCGACTTGTACCATCCACACCTATCTTATTTCCACTAGCGATAGTTAACTATAGTGCTTAGTTAGCCCTGCATATGTAAATCAAGTACATATCAGTACCCTAAAAGGCAGTGTCCTAAAAGTTAAAACGAGTAAGAAGCGTTGGACGAAAACTCCATGGTCCAAAAAGGAAGCCGCTGCCATTAAACAAAAACACGGCACGTTTCATCCACTTTGGTAGAGTTCCAGGTAAACTTACCTTGTCAAAAACATCATCTGTAAGGTACGTAAATGGAATACAGTTTCATTTCTCTTCATTTCTATGAAAAAAAAATCTGTTTTGTTCAGTTGACAATATGTATTCTTTATCCCTAGCCGTCATCACTTGTTTGTTTGAAAATGTTTTTTATCTTGATAGCAGCTATGATTTGACAGCTGAATTGTTGTGTTTTGTTTAGTATTAATGAAGTTAAAACAGCCAAAAAAAGTACAAATTAAAACAAATCAGTGCTACGTTTCGACTTGCAGACCAGAGCTGTTATCATTATCAAGCAACTACTATAAAATAAAAACTAACAAGAATTTCATCAAGAAATACATAAACTGCTTATGCAAAAAAACGCAACATTATTATTTTCATAGACGAAAGGCAAAGCTCTCTATTGGGCTAAAGTTTACATTAAGCACATACTCTACATCCTTACCATATTGATTCCAAATGGCTCCAACACTTTCCTAAATACAGAGACAGTTGGTTTTTAGAGTGCGGAAATGTGTTAAAACGACTGAAAACAGTAGAATTGTAGCGCCACAATCCGTACATCTATACCGTGTTTGCGTTCGTTCGCAGGGCCGGCAGGGCACCTTATATTTTTTTTCGTAAACAGTTCGCATAGGCGGGTTGTTATTATCGGTTTTGTGTGGTTTTGTTGTTATTGTCAGTTAGGTTAGGTAAGTTTAGGGTTTTGTATTTCATACTGAGGTAGTTAACTGGTTGGGGTTTGGTATTTCATACTGGAGCAGTTAATTGGTTAGGTTATGTTAATGATGATTTAACGAGTTTCCGTAATTTGGGATCAATTTGTAGTGCCTTCCGTAAAAATTAAAGGTAGGTTTTTTTTCCTCTTTTTTCTAATTTCAGGCCATGTGCGTAAAGGGAACATGGGAAGAAAACGGGCTCTCGTCCGATTTTTTTTTTTAACGACTAAGAATTACCTGCTGAGTAATGTTTTCCTCTTCCATTTTTGGGGCAAACGCACCCTTTGGCCGTAGTGAAGGTCCAAAGTTAAAACCGCGCCACGCCGGAAAGCATGAAACTGGGTGAAAGTCCGGCAAGTGAAATGCCAAACCCCAACCAGTTCATTACCTCAAGTGAAATGCAGAAGCCAGTTCCTAACCTAACCTAACTGACAATAACAACAAAACCACACGAACCTGACAATAACAACCCACCTATCTGAACTATTTACGGGAAAAAAATATCAGCTGGGAACATGGGAAGAAAACGGCCTCTCGTCCGTCAGCGCAAAGAGTGCGGCTTTCATTAATTTCTGATGGCCAAACGAAGCCTTTGCCCCAAAATTGTACGGGAAAATATTGTTCAGTTGATCATTTTACGTCATTCTAGCCCAACGAGAGATCAATCAGTGAGGAGCCCTTATTCTTCCCATAAGCCGTGTAAAGTAAACTTGTTCCCTCTATTGTTTATTTTACTATCTAAAGTGATCGTGGAATGAATTTATAATTCTGCCTTTATTCCGTTAGCTAGTATGCACTATCCCGTTGCTTCACGCGTTTGTCGAATTGATACAACAAACTGTTACACTAAATAATCGATTATACAATAATTAGCAGGATTAGCAGGAGCCACATAACTACATGAATTGCCAACACGTGTAGAATCCTAGGACAGCCTTCACGGCGAACCGTAAAGTAGCCGCCATTTTTTTTCAGTGGTTCGCCAATAGCCCAACAACAGATAGAATTCCGTTTTCCGTGCATGTTGTCAAAACCTGAAATAAGCTGGGCCAGTTCCGGTTCAACTTTTTTTCTCATACAAAAACATAATTGGCAAAAATTTTTAGTCAAGGACCTACAACCCTTGATATGCAAGCGATTTAACCATAAACTCTTCAATAACAACGCCTACAATTTGCTGGCACGTCTTCTAATCGAAATCATGAAAAATCGACTAATATTTCAGTCACTTCCGGCCGACGCTGCAGGTCATAGGCATGACCCGTTCAAATAAGTGACTGGAGTGGGATGTGATGTCATTAAACAATAGCTCACGACGCAAGCCCCTTTTTCTAACCAACTGTATTTCAATAACTGTTTTATGCATTATATGCAGAATTAGTTAAAAAGGAAGGTTGGTCATTATATTAAAAGGGCCCATACACGGATCAGCCGAATGTACTGGCAAAAACTATAGCAACGTGGTTTACAAAGAAGGACACCAACTCACCATCGTGGAAACGATGCGATTACCAAAATGATGTCCGCCAATGGTTATGTATGGCTATGTGATCTAGCGTGTTGGAATTTAGTGATGTGGACTGTACTGAATTATTTAAGGTGTTGTAAGGGGCCGTCAGGAATGAAAAGATTATGCACAGGTGACTCCGTATGGCTATACAAAGTTTCTAAACTAATTCTTGATTTACCACAAGGAATACATACAAGGATTTCAGTTTCTTGAAGGCTGGCTTTTAGAATGTGCTGTACTAATGAATTTTCCTTTTTTTTAAATTCATAGTTTGATTTATGAGAAGCTGGGTGTTCAGGAATATTCTGTTTACGTAGGCAGCCTTGTTCACGGGTTTCAGTACACAAAAAAATTCTGGATGCTCGGCTTCCAGAGAAGAGTTACGTACTAAATGTCTTACCCAACTGTATCATGCAGTTATTCAACCATATCTAAATTATTGTGCACTTGTCTGGATGAATACGTCGAAAACGAATAAATTACGACTATTAAAACTTCAAAAGAAAGCTGTCCGAATCATTCTGCATCTACCTTCAAAAGACCATAGTCTCCCACTTGCTTTAAACTTAACATTCTTCTTATTCATGATCTTATTATTTACAGAAGTGGTGTCTATATTTATAAAAACAGACACAATCTTGTAAAGTTCAATTTTAACGTACACAGCTAATCTACTAGAAACATTCTAAAATGTCACCAGACCTTGAGTAGAACTACTATCAGTGGACTGTTCTGGTGGTAGCCTATTGCGTGGTGTTCCCCCAGTAGCGTAATAACAAGTACACAATACAAGCGCAGGAATGGACGTGTTTATTAGGCTACACGGCCTTTTATAACAAGTGGTCATGTGACCAATGCAATGGTCACATCTATGGGGATCAGTACATATCAGTAGTTAAGTATGGCATACTAACACTATTAGTATGTTACTCTGGGTCAGGTTAACAACAGGGAATTAAGGACTGCTAAATACTGTGGTGCCACAAGTGACGACACCACAATCAGCAAGATGTCTTTGGTTGGTCAAGTATCCACCGTCTGGAATGCCATTCCTCCAGACATAATCTGGAGCTCAAGTGCCCACAGTTTAAAAAAAAAATATTTTAAACACTGTCTTACCAAAGCCACATTACTAAATTGATAATTAAACTTCCACTTTTCTCTTTTTCCTTGTACATTCATAACGTTTTACTTTGTATTGAGATTTTTTTTTTATATATTGTTTAACGTAATTTGTTAGTTGTTTTGTGTTTAGTTCTACTTTCTGTGTTTTGTGTAGTTTTATATTTTTTCACAATTTTTGACATTTTCCAGTGTGTGATTATAGTATTGTGTAATTGGTGAATTTTTTTTTATTTTTAACATTCGCCTGTGTGTGATTGCACTAGCGTGCAATTAACTATTATGTATCTTTTTTCTTTCTATTTCGTTGTAGTCATTTGTGCAGTTATTTTTGTACTGGGCTCCTAAAAGACCTTGGTCTTCAACTACTTTCAATGTATTTGGTTTTAAATGCTTTTCAAATAGAGCCCATTGTCTTCTTCTTCTTCTGCTAAATCTAACTTTAAATTACAAAAAAAAAAAGGACAATGTATTATTACTACAGCGCTTAAAAAACTGGCCATTGGATTAACTCTCACGAATTCTTTAGAAAAGCTTTGTATAGCCTCACTGAGCCCTGTGGACAACCATCTCGTTCCAGCTGTCCTCCATTTACAAGCCTACGTGAAATTTTTCACGAAAGCCCATATCACTAATTCCACACCTGGACACATTATGCGACCAGCAGTTTGGTGACTTGGTCTCATCCTTCTTTCTGAACCAAGAAGCAATAAATTGTTCTGCCAATACATTCGGCTCATCCAAAATGAAATGGCTTAAGTTGTTTTACATAGTCTAATTATGTGTCCTTTTTAAATACAATGATGCAACTTCCTTTTTAGCTTTTTATTTTATTTTATCTTATGGGCAAAAAAAAAAACAACAACTTCGTTTTAAAGGAGTTTATCAGAAAAATTCGACCATGTGGGTTGGGGGCTTTATTTTTATTTTTTTAGAATAATTTTAGCAAATGCATGTTGCAAGTCGATTTAGGAACAATTTTGTTAGTGTGAATTTATCTTCGAACTCTATAGCCTTACTAGCAGTTGTGCCCGGCAATCCAGTTTATAGCGCAGCACCAGTTTTATTAAACAGGACAATCGTAAATTATCGGAGGCCACACCAAAGACCGCCGAATTTAAACGAAAATGGATTCAATGTAGTGAATTTATAACATTCAAGACCGAGTGCTATGCCTGATGAACACAGACGAGCAGTATTTTAACATCTAATAATTGGTCTACCAAACATTTGCAAATACTGCTTTTCGCACCTAACCTTTGAAAATTCTTCGTAATTTGCTGTGTTTATGCCAAAATGTCGTTTAGCTTTCAAAAGTAAAACTCCACATTCGCAATTAAAAATTTGGTTAAATTCCCAAAATTTATCCAAACATTTACTATGAAATTTTCTTAAATTCCTTTTTAAAATCGTTCCATTTTATGCTGTTATTTAGTGTAGTGTCTGGGCACAGATGCTACTAACCAGTTGTGTTTATTATATGCCACTTTGGTCATGTGACCCATTAATTATGTAACAACCAATGGCCTGTAAGATTATGTATGCATCTCCCATGATGCGTACCAACATAGTTAATAGTTAAAGGCCAGCAGCTCTCTCTGCCAACTGCTGCTCATACAACCCACAACCTGTGTAGTAGTGTACCCTTGCTGCTAGGTACCAAACGCTACATTGGCGACGAGATGGTATATTATTTAAGTTTATTAATTTAACTTAATAACGAATGCTTTATGTTAGTAAAGGACGGAAGCCCGTGCTTGGAATAGGTCCTGTCTAAATTAAATTTAAACAAGTAAATGTTTTCTTACTGTTCCTGAAGAAGAGTTGCAGCGAGTTTTCGAATTGGCCTTTGGAGCAGCTGGGATTACAGTTCCTCGTAGCGGCAAGATGCCCGTATTTTTCAAGTGACCAAGGACTGCAGCTTTGGTGGTTTGGACTTATTCCGTGAAGAATTCAAATTCAGGTCAGGCGTAGATAAACCATTTACCAGGATAGTCTAGGAGTAAAATCAGAAAATACAACGAGTAGAGGCATTTTTTAGTAGAAGTGGTAACTATTTTTTTTCTGAACAAGGAGCATGTGAAGAAGCAAGATATAAACGTTACCAAATTTTCATCGCAATTTTAAGGCCGAAAATGAGTCGCCATCTTGGAAAAAATGGCACTAATTAGAGGCTTTGTAATATTTTTAATATCTCGGCTTCTACTAATCCGTTTTTCTTTTTCTTTACACCAAATAAAAGGATTTGAAACGTACTACCTTTCATTGTAGAATAATTATTTCGAAATGTTTGATGGTTTACTAACAAATTATAACTTGAAGAGAAAAAACATGCATTTGCTGTTCCTACAATTTCGCAAAGACGTAAAATGACCTCTAACGCTTAAACAAATAATTTTAATGCCTGTGTAAATCTTGTAGCACAAGAGTATTATCTTTAATTTGGTATATAGAACATCTATTTTAGTCCCATAGAAGTAAAGTAATGGTTACGCAAACATATGTGTAACACGGTATTTTTTTTTTTTTTTTGTAAAGAATAGAAAAGGGACCCTCCGGAAATCGACCAAAATTACACCAGTTGTACGTTATTTTATTGCAAATGGAAAAATAGGGAGAAACACGCTGACCTCCTGAATCTCGCTGGGGGGCCCCCCCCCCCCCCCAAAAAAAAAGGAAAAGAAAGGTTTTTTTTTACTGCTAACGTCTTAAACATTCAAATAAATAACATACTGGTTAGGCACAATGTTAAGCAGAAAATTTGCTGCAAGAAAGTTTCAATGCGTATTTAACGTAAAAATCTACGCTATGCTCTAAAATCGTGGTTTATCTATACATGTTCTAATTTTAGTGCGTAATGCCCAATTTCTTAAGCACATCTGCAGTCTTCCTCTTTAACATAACTCGGTGTATTTATTGGGCATCTTAAATATGAGTCGGGTTATGGCCATTTGCTTACTTTGTTTTTAAAATTCTTTTGTGCAGTAATAATTTTATTTACTAATGAAAATTAATAATGGTTTTAGATATTTCATCATGCTGATTCTCATTATCCCATTCGTTTTGTTGTCTAACATGTCATTCAACAGCTGTAATCATAACACACTGCATTTTAAATGGAATTCGGCTGACAGGCAAGACATGTGTGGGCCATGTATGGTTTGTTTTATTATTGGAATATGTGTACACATTATGCATATAAACTTTATTTAATTTGTGTTATCCTTGTTGGAAGGAATCCATACATATTATCCAATTAAGTATAATTACATCATTAACTTAATTAAGGGGCTTACTGATTGGTTGAATTCGAAAATTCCTACCCTCTTTCACCTCCATACATTACTAATTAACGAGCGAATGATGAGCTGCATTAAAGGTCAATATTTCTGACCCGCCCTTCATAAATGTCCTAGTTATGAGAATTAAGAAGTTTGATAGAGTACATTTAATTCGAAAATCACTATGCATTTTGAATGCTACGACATTAACACTTCACCTTTAAATCAGCATAGAATGGCCATTATGAATGATAAATAAATTTAATTAGCCTTGGTGGAAAGAAGACGTCGCCACCTTTCAGGAAAGTCTAAGTATAGTCATTTAAGTTAAATAGGACAATTGCAGGAGTATATTAAAGACGAAAATCGCGACACATGTTAACCACTACGACAGTATCACTTCACCTTCAAATGGGCGTAAGATGCCCTATATGAACGATAAATACATTTTATTAGCCTTGGTGGAAAGAATACATCACCACCTTTCAGAAAAGTGTAACTATAGCCATTTAAGTTAAGTAGGACGCTTGAAGGAGTACATTCTTATCGAAAATATTTTGATTGCAATAACATTGCCACTTCGTTTTTAAATGGAAGTAAGATATGTACGATATGTATGATATAACTGGAGAAAATTTGGTAGTTTTCCGAAAACGAAATATAAGACCATTTTTTTTTGTCCTTTACCAACTATACTACACTATGTTAATTTTAAGAAATTGCGCATGTTACCCAAATACTAGCGTATTCATTACTCCACTTCTATGGGACCGAAATAGATGTTCTATATACCAAATTAAAGGGTAATTCTCTTTACTACTACTAGAACTTACATAGGCATTAAACGATTGGTGTAAGCGTTAGAATTTTTATTTTCGTTTACAGCGAAATTTGACGATGAGAGAATGCATGTTTTTTTTTACTTTTTAGTTAAATCTGTTAAAAATATGGAACGTGTTATATGTAATGAAGGATAGTACGTTTCAAGTGCTTTTATTTGGTGAAAAGAAAAACGGATTGGTAGAAGTCAAGATATAAAAAATATTAGAAAATTTCTCAGTGGTCCCATTTTTTTCCAAGATGGCGGCTCATTTCCGGTATTAAAATTGCAAAGAAAATTTGGTAACGTTTATATCTAGCTTCATCATGTTCTTCTTGTTCAGAAAAAATATTAGTTACCACTTCTACTAAAAAATACCTTTACCTTAGAGACTATGGCCTTTTCTGAGTTCTTCTCCTAGACTAGGAGAGGCTATCGTTCGTTGGCACCGGCATGAGGTTGAGTAGCAACACACAGGAGTAGCCTGTCTGGGGAAATTAGCAGTGCCAAGGTTTAAGTTTAAGGTTATTAAGTAGCCTGTGGTGTAACGTTAAAACAGTGTGTTTAATTAACGTTTTAGAAAATTATGAGCTTAAATGCTGTTTAACCAAACGTTCAAGCTAGTGGTAACATTAGTAAGTATTAAAAAGTTATTTGGTGAAAGGTTAAGTTTAAAACCTGTGAATGGGGTGTTAATTAGCTTAAATCTTTAAAAGCTAAAGTCAAAATTGTGAATTACGGGACTGTTTTTACCTGTTCGCATGTTCTGAGTAAAAGTGGTGCCTACTTATTTGAACATATTAAAAACCAGTAAAATGTTAGCCATCTAGTGGTAGTGGTATTTTTCTAGTAAGCATAGTAGCGCATGCTAAACGAATTGTATCACTGGGCTTAGACAACCAGTCGAAGTGTATTTTATGTATTATTTTAAAGCTTGTATACTGTGCATTATCAGGAGGGTTGCAATGCAAATTTTAATGCTGGTCATAACTACTGCATGAGAGTGTTCCGGTCTGTGTTGTAAATTTCTCGTAATATCTTCTATTGTAAGATCTTACGGAGACACAGTGGCACGATAATAATAATCGTACCGTCGGCACAAATGCTAATAATTTAACAACAGCACATAAAGCAATATATGAGCAAAGTAAGGGAGTCCACACAAGTTCTACGATCCGAAAGATATTTATTCAGTTATTTATGGTTAGGGTTATCCCTCCTTTTAAATCAGTTAAACTTCGTAATATTAAATTAAAGCACTCCTAAAATAATCGGACCAAGGGGAAATAAGAGAAAGGGAGCTCTTAAAGAGATGCGCCCTTTCACAACTCTGAACCGGACTTAGGCTCTAAAGGAGGGAAGCTCCTTCAAAATTCGGCTAAGTCCGATCGTAAAAATTACTTAACTCAGAATAATTCCGGCTGGGAATCCTGGGGTGGTCGGCTCAGAGACGGTTTGCTTTTTAGGTCCAAAATCGTCGGGAGAGAGAGTGAAAAAGGCCAGGGAGGTCGTTTATAAAGGGGACCCGTATCCTGGTCTTTTGTATTGCTGAAGATGCGCAATTGGATGCTGCGGTAGCAGGGAGAGCTGATTGGCTCTGGAGCCGGACCACTGATGTCTACTGAGTATCTGGATAGGGCCACATGTGGTAGCTATTACAGGTGCATGAGGCAGAGGCCAAATGCACTGAATGTCGTTTGCTAATGTTATTCTGATAATAATAAATGGACGTTGTATAACTCACAAATGAACGAACAAGTGCAGAGACGCACCCGATGCACCAACAAAATGGTAAAATGGGTTAACAAAAATGTTTATTTCAGAGAAACGTTATAATTACGCATGTAAAATCACAAGTCAGCCGAAACAGGTTACACCCGAAATTTTTTCCTATTGTTTCAGGATGACGATTTGTAACAAGCAGACGACTTATTACAAGCAGACGACTTATTACAAGCAGACGACTTATTACAAGCACGACGACTTATTACAAGCACGACGACTTATTACAAGCACGGCGACTTATAACAAGCAAGGAGACCTTCTCTAAAGAAAGATGATTTTCCGCAAACATACTGAATTCTAAAGAAAGATGAGCCTTCCGCAGACAAGCGAAACTTCCACGAAATAAGTACCAACAAAGTAAATTCAACACCCCGAGAATGAGAGAAATAAGTTGTTTATTTTACTCCTGATTCTCCCAGTGAAATAAAATTAAGAGACAGGAGCCGCATGGTAAATATTAAGACACGACACCTAGTTAAGGAAAACAAAAATTGTAACACAGTCGAAATTTTATTGACCGATATTGTCACATAGGTCAAAAACTCGAAAAAAAAAATTGAATGTTACTACGAAATTGAAAATTGTACAGTGTTGTATATGAAAATATCTGACATGTATGCACCATCACAGTAAGTACTAAATAATACAGTATTAGCACTCGCCCCCCCCCCCCCGAAAAAAAAATTCCAGGAATTTTTTTTTGTTTTGCATGAGAACTCGTCAAAGAACTTCGAAAATTCTAACCCATAGGTTCGTCGACCAACAACTAGGCCCACTTAACAATCATTCCACCCCATTAGTAAAATAGGATTCCGAATATGTATTCGAAAATTGAGGTTTACTATATGAGGTCTTTTACTCACGGAAAACTTAAAGTTTATAAAATTAAGGGTATTCTTAGCATAACCTGAGACGTTTTTCCTCATATCTTAGTGGGAAGTTTACTCCAGTAAACGCCAGTAAGTAGAATCATATTACGTAATAAGTTAATCAAAGTACTAAATTAAAAGTAAAACTTTAAGGAGATAGATCGTTACCCCAAGAAAGGAGTAGCCGACCTTATTTCTGAAAGGGCGTTGTAATTATTTTAAGAATTAGTACTTTCCGATATAAAATATCGGTATCGGTAATGGTAACTAACGTTACACAACTGATACTTCTTACCAATATAACATTAACTTATTAACAGCAACAATAAGTCGTGCTTGTAATAAGTCGTCTGCTTGTAATAAATCGTCTGCTTGTAATAAGTCGTCGTGCTTGTAATAAGTCGTCTGCTTGTAATAAATCGTCTGCTTGTAATAAGTCGTCTGCTTGTAATAAGTCGTCTGCTTGTTACAAGTCGTCATCCTGAAACAATAGGAAAAAATTTCGGGTGTAACCTGTTTCGGCTGATTTGTGATTTTACATGTGTAATTATAACGTTTCTCTGAAATAAACATTTTTGTTAACCCATTTTACCATTTTGTTGGTGCATCGGGTGCGTCTCTGCACTTTGTCCGTTCATTTGTGAGTTATTCACGTTTCCTAGCGCTGCTGATGGCTTCGTGAACTTGGTTTCACTTTCGTTTCGCTTTTGTGCGAAATCTGAGCTTTGTTTGCTCGTGGCGCCGTCTCGTGACGAGAAAGCGAACGATTTCATTGTTAAAGGGTACCTGCTAGGAATCCACTGTCCCAGCGCAGTTTTTGTCGCTCGGCTCGAGTGGATTGCTGGTAATTGATTTACTTAATTAAAATCATCCCTTAATCATATAATTTTTTGGTTACGTAGACTGAGGTTCGAGAAACGGTTACCAATTGTTTGTCGGATTCCGTGGTGTCTTATACACAATTTCGTGGACTTAAATTTTTTAATCCAAAATTAATTTTCTGATTACCTAAGTTTTTAGGAGTGGCTGGACAGTGCCTCTGTTCCCTTACTGTTACGCAATGCGAGGGAGGAATGTGCCTTGGGGTGTGGGGGAGAGATATTTTTATTTTTTCCAGCTTCCTGGATTTCTGCAGTTTGGTCAGTTGGATCGAACTTTTCAACGACCATGGACGTCCTCCACTATCGGCGTTGCCACTATTGTCAGGGAAAATCTCCGAACCATCCGCGGATCGACCCTGAGTGTCCGAATTACCAGCCGGAATGTGTGGTAAGTTGGAAGATTTGATGGGACGTTTTATAAAGTTTCATTAATTTTCCCGATTGTTTGTGAATTCTGCAGTTTTGGTTGCTTTTACGCTTGTCGATCAGAAATCTTTCTTTGTTCCAAAATAGCATAGAAAATTTTTCTAGGCCTATACGATGTTCGCGACTGTGATTTCCATTCAACCCTTAAGTTACTAGTACGTTTTGCAGTGATTTGTGCAATAATCATAAGGGAATGTGATACTTAATTAACGTAATTCGTCCAGAAATTTTTCCGATCGTTTCGTTTAAGAGTTCTGTGGCCGCCGAAGTTGGTGGCCACGTTTCGTTTCTTTGTTGAACGAACGTAGTTGCTTTTGAAGTTTATATTATACTACGTTGAGTGTTAGTAATTATTGGGCTTGTTAAGCAAATCAATTTCTTTAAAGTGCTTTTTAGGTTCTAGTTCCTTACTAACTTTATGCGGAATGTGCATACCTTAATGATATAACAACTTTTCATTGTTGTGGGTCGTGTTGACCTGAAAGTCAATTCTTAATTGTTCGAATTACGTTTTGCCTTATGTCTTTTTTTTTCCGTTTATTAGAGACTGATTTGCTTAACTTTTGTGATTAATTGAGAGTTGGGGGGGGGAATTGGGAAGCCAGAATAAAACTGGGAAGGATGGCGTGGGGGTGGATTTTCGGACTGCTGTCTATAGATTTTTAAATTTTACTGTGAGGGGGGAGGGGGGGGGGGAGCAATTACGTCTGGTTACTTAGGCCTTTCTAGCAAAATTAATTTTTCTTGTTGGGACTTCTCAGTAGTTTTAATCTTTTGATTTACTGATGTTGGCTATCGCCACTTTAACGTTCTTTATCTTAATTCGGAATTGGGGAGAATTCGTATTAACCAAAGGTATTAATAGGGGAAAAATCGAAAGTTGGTTTTGATTCTTAATTTCTTAATAAATTTTAGAACAATCCTTATTCTATAATCTCTTTTCTAGTATTCTCCCACTAGTCCGGAGGGTCGTCGCCCCGTTCCGGTTGAGTCACCCCCCGTTCTCGGGCCCCAACCCGGAGCTGCTATGCCCGGGCCGGAAATTCCGGTCATTGATCTGGCCGGGGATGATGTAGCCGAGGTTGCTGTCGCCGAAGTTGATGACGAGGAGCCTGAGGTGCAGATTGTTGGCGGCTGTGGATCCGTTCTCCGTGTCCGTGGCCACAAGAGGAAATTCTATGAACGGTTCTTCTGATCGATTTTCATACTCCTAGACTGTTTTTCCCATAGATATCACCAGCTTGTTAATGTTTAGTTCATTAAATTTTCGTAATTCCTCACTTGTATCGTCCCTTTGACTACTTATTTGAATTTGTTTACGTTCCGAATTTTCGTTTGGCGTGCCTGACGAAAATTCGAAATCGCAACTTCTCTGCTCTGCCAATTATAATATTTAGGTGACCATGCTCGATACAGGATCATGGCTGTTACGGGTGACTGTGGTAAATATAGGCTACTGCGGCCAAAGCTCCTAGATGGCCTTTGCGAAGTTACCTAGATTGACCCTTTTTTTTTTTTCATGTTTGTGTTAGAACGTGCAACGTGATGGGACTCCGTCTTTTTTGTACTGTAATAGTAATTTCTAGGTGCCATCCGTACATAATTTTGCATGTATGGCTTCTAAAGGTACCAAGGTTAATCGTACATGGTTTTTGTGAATTATTTTTACGTTTTAAGGTACGATTTTCGTTGGTAAGTGCGACAGAGTAGGTAAGTTCTTTGTCCGCCATTGTCCGAATTTGGAATTTCGCATCGTGAATTGGCTAACGTGCTTTTTGGATTAGCTGAACCATTAGGGTTCTCATTAGTACAAAAATCGTAATTATTTACATTTATCTTAATTCTTAAAGCAATTCTATAATTCTTAGATGTAAATATCTTATGCTAACTGTTCGTAAATTTGCTTGATGGATCCGTGTACGTTGTTCTATGCCAATTGATAGCCTACTAACGTAACTTTGAATCGTGCATTATTTGCAATTTTACTTAAATTATTAATTAATTCTTTTCGTGTGTGCACAATTCCAATTCGTACAATTCGTCAGAACGGAACCAGAAAATGATTTGCGCAACCAAAATGTTGTACGATCGTCAATAAGGAACTGATGTGCGTGGCTCGTCCCGCACTCTTCACATTTGTACGTTTTCTTTTCATTGAAATATCGTGGGGAGCTTATACATATAACATATTTTATCAATAAATACATAAAATTTATTTATGCTGATACCTGAAGTAATTTTACGGTAAGTTCGCAACTTATTAATCGTACTATGAAGAAACATGATTTCTACGGAGCTGTACCGCATGCTTCACATTTGTACGTTTTCTCTCCGTTGTCAAGGTAGGTTTGTGCCGAACTGACACGTTGCTGACAACTGGAATTTCTACGGCTTTATTATTGACAGATGGATTTACGAGTGCAATCGTTATTTATTTTATTTTATTTTATTTTCATTTTTCTACAATTTCCGGTTATGATTTGGTTATGGGGAAAGGGTATTTGCTTTACCAACGTTAGCAACATCATACCTAACACGTTCTCTCGCTATGTGTAGCGACTGTCGTGCTAATTTTGACGTTGCGAATTTGGTTTAGCAAATCGTTTGCATGTATTGCTACGAATTTGCCAATTAGGTTCAATTCGCTTGCTTATTACGATGTGCTACGTAATTAAATAGTATGACAGAACAAACTCTACGTTAGGTGAATTTCAATGTGAGATCGAACGCTCGGACGCACTCTTCACATTTGTATGGCGTTTCTCCAGTATGAGACCGGGTTGGGGGGGTGGGTGGGGTTAGCTACTCGTGATCCTGCACTAATGCTTGGTCGAAATTATGCTTACGCCTAATTTCTTGAGTATTAATGCTGGCTCGGGTCAGGTAACCGTGGTTTGGGCGTAATTTACGCTTTTCTACCAATTCTTGCTCTCTAAGTCTTAAACGTTTTTGTAACGTCGCAGACGTGTGAGGTTCGCGGAGCTTACGCTTTCGATTCTCTGCTCCTTTAGTTGGAGTGGTGTCTTGCTGAAGGTTAGCATGATGAGGGTGGGTTAGCTTTTGCTGGGGGTGCAGGCAAGGTGCGTCGATTTCTGCAGCATGGTCGGATGGATCGAGATGCAGTTTGGAAATCAAATCGCGGATTTCCTGTTCAGATTCGTGCAATCCTCCATTCTGGATTTCTGCCAAATCCAGGTCGTCGGGCGTGGAGAAAGGCTGAATCGGGTTTCTTGATCGCATGAAGTAAGGCCGACAGTGATTTACATGTACTCTGACGGTTTTGAAGGGGTCCAGGTAGTGCACTGCTCTCACGATGACTGGGTTGATGAATTCTACCAGTCTGTATGGGCCAACCCAAACTTTCTGCAGTTTACTGGAGATTTCTTCAATCTTCACGAAGGATTTAATTAATAAATAATCGTCTGTCATGAATCTGTAGGGGCATGCAGTCTTGTTGTAGAAATTCTGGTGACGTTGAGTTGCGATAGCGTTTTGTTGACGTACCACCTCGAACGCTTTTAACAGTTTTGTCTCCAGTCTGACTACTGTGTCTTCGCTGTTGTAAATTTTCCTTGCAGGTTCGAAGATCAAGCTGCTGGGGGTCTTGAATTCGCTGCCGAAGTGAAGTAGGTGGGGTGACAACAGTGTAGAGCTGTGGGGGGTAGAATTCAAAGCAATGCAGGCTGCTTGTAGGTTGTCATCCCATGAGTGTGGATCATCTACTACTATCTTCCGTAACACGGTTTGTACCGAGTTGTTGCAGATCTCTACGCCTCCTCCTGTCCAAGAAGCGTAGGGGGTGAAGTTTATTTGCTTCACGTTGAATAAATTGCATAATTCTGCATTAATTTTCGAGCAAAATTCGCCTCCGAGGTCAGAGCGGAGCACTCTAGGGGGTGAGAATCGTGCGAAAAGCTTGGTGTATAGCTTCCTAGCTATAGTTTCGGCTCGTTTGTCGGGAATTCCAAAAGCGATGACGTAGCGACTGAAGTCATCCACGAGCGTCATCACGTAGGCGTTATTTTTGTGGGTGGTGTTTAATCTTCCTATCAAATCCATAGACCAACTCTCTCCTGGTTTCTGTAGAGGCTTGTAGGCTCTAAGTGTTGCTTTGTATGGCTTGTTAGGGCGATTATACTGCTGACAGATAAGGCATGTCTTCACGTAGTGATCGATGTCCCTGATCATGGTGGGCCAAAAACAGTGTAGTTGAATAAGCTTGAGGTTGCTTTTGGCTACTCTATGGCCAGCTGCGGAGGAGGAGTGGTAGTCGCGAATACAGAAGTTTACTAGAGCTTCGGGGATGCAAACTTGGGCTATGTCTTCTAATCTTCCTTGTGAAGGGTCTTTTAGCCATGTTCTGTATAGCATGCCGTCGAAATCCTTGTAATAAATGTTCCTTTTATTACTGCCATATATGACGTCTGCAGGCTCGCTGTCCTTGATGCTGTGCCAGATTTTTCCAAAATAGTCGTCTGCTTTCTGCTCTGCTACGACGTGACTTCGTGTCCAGTCAGGGAATTGTGAGTCTAGTACGCAAACTGGTATCTCTACTCGTGATAGAGCATCACTCACAGGAATAAGCTTGCCAGGCCTATGTTGGATTTCGAAGTCGCATTCCCTTAGTCTTGTTAGTATCCTCTCTAGTTTAGGAGATAATCCACTACTATTGTATAAAAAATACAGGGCCATGTGGTCCGATGCTAAAAAAAGGATTTACCAAGGAGATAGGTACGAAATGTTTCACAGGCGTGTACCGCTGCTAAAATTTCCTTTTTCTCGGCAGGTGTCAAGGTTCTTGAAGTATAGGCTAAAGGGTAGGTGATGCCGTCGTGTACTTGTGTGAGGCAGCCGCCGAGAGCGACGTCGCTTCCATCTGCCTCGACGTAAAAAGGTTTGGAAAAATCTGGGTGGCGTAGAGTTGCTGCGTTTACCATAGTCCCTTGAAAGCGTTGTCTGCTTCTTTGTCCCATATAAACTTCGCATTCTTCTTGGTGAGCTTGGTAAGGCCCATTGGTGTCGGCGGCCACTTACGGTCCGGCACTTCCTTGTTGATTGTTGCCATCTTGATGGTTTTCGTCGTCGTTTCCATCTTCCGCATGACATTGTGCACCAATTGGGCGATAAGTCTGTCCTCCTGTCCGGTGTTTTTCAATTTTTGCAGGAGGTACAGATGTATGACAAGATTTAGATTAGGGGTTTGAATAATATCTCTGTAATGTGTGGTGCAGTGGCAACCCGGACCACTGCACTGTGACTGAGGTTGGCGCTAATGACCAAGCTGTCGACGCGCCATTAAGCCTCATCTCCCCCCACCATTGGATAAGCTGAGAAGGAAGGGATGTGTCGGCGAAAAAATCCGCACATTCCGATGAATCTGCGTGTTTCCTTGAAGTTTTTAGGCTGTGGGAAAAGTTCCATGGCTTTAATCTTGTCTCTATCTGGCTGTATTCCGTCTTTGTTAACGATAAATCCAAGAAACTTGACTTGTTTTGCAGCGAAAATGCATTTCTCGGGGCTGAGTTTCGTTTTCGATTTCTCCACTAGTGAGAGGGCTTTGCTGACGTGTAGTAGGTGTGTTCGGAAATTTGAGGAGCACGTCGTCAAGGTAGATCGTACAGTAGGCGCCTAAAATCTCTGCGAAAATCTGCTGGGCGCAGAATTGGAAGTGGGCGGGCGCTACTTACAAACCCATTGGAAGTTTGGAAAAACAATACACCTTGTTGGCGCTCTGGAATGCTGTCTTTTCCATGGCAGACTCAGCTAGCTTCAGTTGAAAAAATCCCATTCGAAAATCTAGCTTGGTGAAGTATTTGGCGCCGTTGAGATTTGCGAGAGCTTCGCTGATGATTGGCAGGGGTACTGATACGGATTCTGTAACTGCGTTCAGGCTGCGTAGGTCTACGACGACTCTATATCCCTCGGGTCTTCTTTTTATGAGAAGGCATGGGCTAAGCCATGCTGATTTGCATTCTTTAATTACGCCAATGCTGACTAGTTCTTCCAGGTATTTGTCCAAAATTTCCCGTTGATGGAAGGGCAGCCTGTAGATTTTCGACCTTACTGGGGCTGATGACCCTGTTTCTATGTTCACTTCATAGTTTTCGTATGTTCCAAGATCGAATTCATTTTTACTGAAGGCGTCCTGGTGTGTCTTGAGCATGTCCAAAAATTCCATTCGTTCTTCTTCGTTTAAATCTGGTAAATTGAATTTAAACTTCAAGCTATTCCATTCGTCTTCGGAAAATTTTCTTTGTTCGGTTGTTGTGTCCGCGGGTAGCGTTGAGTGGTCTGACCCTACGCTGTTGATGTCAATGGACTGTGCGCGTTCCTTTGAGTAGGCCTTGAAGGAAGGGAAAAATCGGATTCGGTTTCGAGACTGGCTTTTGTTGAGTCGGTGTGGCCTCCTTCCGTGTTGGCTATTGTCCCTGTGCATCCCTTGAAGGGAGAAGTAAGTCGGGTTGGGATCCGGGATTAGATAGGGAAGTGGCTGATCTTTTGTCCGTGGTCTCTTTTATGCGTGCTCTTCCTATTGTAAGAGTTGAGTCTTCGGGAGGGGGATTATCTTTTGTTGTTGGAGATGCCGGATCCTCATCATTTTTCTCTTCGTCATTGTAGTATTCTATCTCTGCTGTTGTGTAGTGCCCTAAAAGAGCGCCTGCCTTTAGAAATTGATCCTCCCCGGATGTGTTAATAGCCATAATCGGAATTAAACCAGTAGGGCTAGTATTAACCAAACATCTGGCAAGAAGGATCGGAATTTCTTTGCATTGTGGTAAAAATATGCCACTTTGCTGTTCAGGATAGGCTTGGTGGAGAACGCCACAAATTTTTGTCTCGCTGTTGTTTGGTAAAACAACATCTTTGTACAAAGAAACGGGTATCTCAACGTAATATTGTTGAGATGTCGGATTCCAAATAGATCGTGGATTTTCTGCTGTTTCGTCATCTGAAGAAATATTGATCGTTGCAATATGCTCGGTTGTAACGTTAAAATTTTCGAAATTAATTAGCTCCTTGTTCTGACCATAATTTTCCCAAGCATCAGAAGGTGATGGAGACAAATTAAATTTGAGATCCCCTATTTCTAAAATTTGGTCTGAACAATTTAACTTAACCAATTCCGGTTGTTTTGACAAAAAATCGTAACCCAATAAAATGTGGATTTTTCCAAAACTGCCATCGGGAACGACTCTGAACTGCTGGTTTGTGGAAAATCCGCATTTGCTTATTTCAGCGATCACTATTTTTTCTGCTGTTATCTTTTTTCCACCTACACCTATTAAATTTACGGGAGCTACTGTTTTGACTTCGTGACATTTAATTTGTGGGTTTTTCAACAATTCTCGTGCAGTAGACGATTCGATCAACGAAACACCAGCTCCGCTGTCTAAAAGTGCTACTTTACTTAAATTGCCGAAATTAAAAATTAAGTGGGGTCTTGGGTAAGCAGATTTTGAGTTGTAGCCTATACAGTCGACGCAAGCGTGAGTTAGCTCTTCTTTGTCGCTAACTTCGTCCCTTGGATCTAGTTCTAGAAGTAGGTCAGTAGTATCAATCGCCGCCGCTAGATGGAGTTGAAATGGCGTTGGGTTGCTTGCTAGCTCGGATTTTTTTCGTTGCTCTATTTCCCTTTTTTCTTCTCTTTTTTCCGTTTTTCTTCTGAAATGACTTTTGGGTTTGATGTGCTGTCCCAATAAATAAGACAGATTGTTGGTGATGTTGCAGATGGAATTAAAGGAATGCGTAGCTTCCATTCTTGCTGGTTATTGTCGGAAATCTTGATTGCTTCGCCGGAGTGAATTAAATGTGATTTACGTTCGTTGGTGTCCGACGTGCTTCGGAATTCGACTGTCCTGTCGTCTCCGATTAATTCCAGAACGATGGGGTTGTTTGGTCTTGATAAATTTAGTTCCGAGTAGAAATTTGTAGAGTCGATGCCGTCTTCGAATAGTGTTAACATGACTGAGTTGGATGTTAGCTTGATGTTAGCTTGTTAATTTTGCTGAGTAGCTCCGAAAAATTTGGTGTGAGGTGCGAGTTGAGATTTAAAGCTGGAGCTACGTATTTATCGGGGATAGCACCGAAATACGAAGCTAGTCTTGGCAGTGTCAGCGTCCTGTCTTTTAATGCAAGTGTTTGTTGATGCCAGTCGACTTTAGAATAAAGATCAAGGAGTAAACCTGCAGCGTTGATTGTTGAATGGATTTTCTTGCTGTTGAATAATTTGTTAGTTTGTTCTCTAGGTGTGGGGGTGGGGGTGGATGATGGAATTTCGGGATTTATGGTACTAGTTGCGTTGATCGGAATTTTTTCCGTGCTGCTGTACCCTACTAACTCAAAAAACCTGTTACTTTTTGAGCTAACGTCTAGTTTTTTGACTACTGGGTTGTTGAATTGCGTGGCTAAACGAAGTTTGCGTTGCTTCATCCGTGGTTGTTGTTGTTATTACGGCGTTTGTAGGTGCTTAGGTTGAGTTTGGAATCATCCCTAGTTCCCTGGTTGTAGCTGCGTTGTTGGTTTTGGTTTTCTCTTTGTTGTTTGTAGCTGCCTTGGCCGCTTCTTCCGGGGATTGGTTTTCCTAGTTTTTCTAGTCGTCGTGCGTTTGCCTGTCGTACTAATTCTAGGTGGTTGTCCTTAGTCCTACAATTTTTGCTTATATGGTTTTGGCCGTAGCATTTGAAGCACGAGCGTGTTTCTTTCTTCTCCGGCTGGAAAGCGTCGACTCTTGCTTCATTTACCGTTTTTCTTAGCTTGAGGTTGTTTTCTTCCCTTCTTTTTTGTTCTAGTTCTTGCATGATCTTTGCCAATTCGTCTGATGCTACGGTTACCGTCTTGTCGGAAGGGGAAGCTGCTGCTGCTGCTGTGTTTTGTTGCTTGGCTGGATTTTTCCGTGTTGGTTGTGGTGTATCGCCACTTTCCCAGTCAGCGATCTCGGTTTGTCTCTTCAATGTTAGGTTTAACATTTCTTCCCAAGTCTTCGGATTCATAGTGGCTAGATACGTTTCTATCTTCTCTGGCATGGCTGCTTTGAAAGTGCATCTTAAGCCTTGGTCTCTTGCTCGTTCTTTTAAAATCTTCTCGATGTCACTTTCGCCTGGCTGTGTCATCCAAATTTCCGATGCCATTATCTCTAGCCTATCAGCAAAAGCGTTGACGTCTTCGTCTTCCATCATTCGAGCACGCTGGAATTTATTTCGTGTGGATTCGGCGCCTCCTCCGCCGAAACGTTCGATGAGGGCAGTCTTGAATTCGTTCCATGTAGTTATCCTAGAGATCAGTGGGCTTGTAGCTATGAATCGGGCTGCTCTTCCTACGCATTTATTTGACGCTGCTGCTATTAGCTCGCTGTTAGGGAGGTTAGGAACAATTTTCCTGAGATTGTCCGTTAGCAACAGAAAAGTGAAAATGTCTGTGTTATTTTCACCCGAAAATTTGATTAGGCCCTTCTTTGAAGTTCGGACGTCTTCCCACATTCGTGCTTCACTTCTGTTGGAGTTTCTGTTGCTATTGTTAGGTTGATTTGTGCCTATCTTCTCGACAATCTCCCTCAATGCGTCTACGTGGCTGGTGTTAGCTTCTTGTAGGCCTGTGATGATACGTGACAGATGGCTGTTGTCGGAAAATGTTGGGCTAGCTGCCAAATTAACGTCTTGACGGCGAGGGGTGGGGGAGCATCTATGTTGGTTTACCATTCTGTCTAAAACTTGGGTTAAAAGTTCTTGAGTTGGGGAGCGGTTACGGTAATTATCCCTAACGTTATCGTGGTAACGTAAATTCCTTGATGAATAGGCCCGATGTTGTGGTGATCTACTTCTGGAGTGGGACCTAAAATTTCTTTTTTCCCTATTTGGCGACTCGCTACGTGAACGAAGTGGTGGGGGATTGTGAATAAGGCTGCTTGAAGCGTTGGCTTCCCTGCTATGCTTAGCTGCTGGCTGTTTGCCAGCTGCCGTGCTACGCTGTTTAGCAGGTGCTTTTGGCGCGCGAGTGCGTTGTCTGCTCTGCCGAGGCGGAATCGGCTGCTGGGCGGAAAGAGCAGGTGCATCGGCAGTCTCCAGAACGGGGGGAAACAGGTGGAATTTCACCGTGTTGGTCGGGCAAGACTGGGGCGGGTGGAATGACGGCTTGCGCGTCGGCCAGACGACGGGGTTTCACAATAGTTCTACCGCTAGACGAAAGCTTTGGATCCTTCCTATTTTTAGGAATCGTCTTTTTGCTTTTGCTAGCTGTAGTTGACTTTTTGTGATTAGGCATGGTTATTATGACCTGTGAATCAATCTAGTTTTAACTGGGGATTTTTTTTTCTCTTATTTAGGGTAGCATACTTGCTCTACGTTTTCTTTCTTTTCTCTTATTTGGGTAGCCTACTTGCTCTACTTTTTTTTTTTCTTATTTGATCCGAAAAATCGCTCCTTTGCTCAATAATAACTGTAACGTGCTGCCGTTTTCTTAATGATTAGGCGTGGGTATTGTTCGAATTATCACTTCGACACCATTGTAAATCTCTCGTAATATCTTCTGGAGACACAGTGGTACGATAATAATAATCGTACCGTCGGCACACATGCTAATAATTTAACAAGAGCACATAAAGCAATAAATGAGCAAAGTAAGGGAGTCCACACAAGTTTTACGATCCGAAAGCTATTTATTCAGTTATTTATGGTTAGGGTTATCCCTCCTTTTAAATCAGTTAAACTTCGTAATATTAAATTAAAGCACTCCTAAAATAATCGGACCAAGGGGAAATAAGAGAAAGGGAGCTCTTTAAGAGATGTGCCCTTTCACAACTCTGAACCGAACTTAGGCTCTAAAGGAGGGAAGCTCCTTCAAAATTCGGCTAAGTCCGATCGTAAAAATTACTTAACTCAGAATAATTCCGGCTGGGAATCCTGGGGTGGTCGGCTCAGAGACGGTTGGCTTTTTAGGTCCAAAATCGTCGGGAGAGAGAGTGAAAAAGGCCAGGGAGGTCGTTTATAAAGGGGACCCGTATCCTGGTCTTTTGTATTGCTGAAGATGCGCAATTGGATGCTGCGGTAGCAGGGAGAGCTGATTGGTTCTGGAGCCGGACCACTGATGTCTACTGAGTATCTGGATAGGGCCACATGTGGTAGCTATTACAGGTGCATGAGGCAGAGGCCAAGTGCACTGAATGTTGTCTGCTAATGTTATTCTGATAATAATAAATGGACGTTGTAAGACTGTTGCTGTTAATAAGTTAATGTTATATTGGTAAGAAGTATCGGTTGTGTAACGTTAGTTACCGAGACCGATATTTTATATCGGAAAGTACTAATTCTTAAAATAATTACAGTGCGAGTACTAGGCATTGCCGCTGGCAGTGGAACCAGTTTGGTTGTGAAAATATGGTTCAAAGTAGGAAATTTATTACCGTAAAATCGCCTAATAAACGCCCTGGCTTTGCTAACGCCCACCCCCCAAAAATACCTTAAGGTCAGAAATCGTGTAGTAGCTTTATCGTGAAATTGACTAAAAGCTTCAAACGTTTAAAGAAATCAACGTATTATCCCTTTAAATCTTGGTTGTTCTGCAGCAAAATTAACGAAAAGATTCATAAATTTTACGAAATCAACATTTAATTCAACGCGATTCACGGGAGCATTTGTAATCGCGGAAAAGTTGGCAATATTAGGCCTATGCGATCGATCATTGTTGTGCGTAATTTGGATTCAGTCTAGTGAAAACGCTATATCTTTTACTCATTTATTCTCGAATTTAGTTAATTAGATCGTCCTCCTTCCAATATCTAACATAATTAAAAGTTAAAACTAATTTTTAACCATCACAAACCTTCAAAACAGACACGCGATTCACGACCGGAAAACCCCAACCGGAGTAACGTCATAACGGACGCGGTGGACCGGATGTTTCAAGCTCTTATACAGTGTGGACGCGTCCACACTTCGCGCCCACTACTGGGGCTCCACGAGTCCAGACCTACGTGTCCATTTCCACCGGAACTTCCGTCTTGGATGGCAATATATTACTCTATGGTGAAAAATGTCAACACGCGTTTCCCAGTGGTGAATCACGTTGTCTGTTTTGAAGGTTTGTGATGGTTAAAAATTAGTTTTAACTTTGAATTATGTTAGATATTGGAAGGAGGACGATCTAATAAACTAAATTGGAGAATAAATGAGTAAAAGGTATAGCGTTTTCACTAGACTGAATCCATATTACGCACATCAATGATCGATCGCATAGGCCTAATATAGCTGACTTTTCCGCGATTAAAAATTTAATGCTCCCGTAAAGCGTGGTGATAGTTAGAAATTAATTTTAATTTTGAATTAGGTCAGATATTGGAAGGAGGACGATCTAATACACTAAATTTGTGAATAAATGAGAATAAAACCACTGTGTTAATGCTAGATTGACCCAGATCACGCACGTGAATAATCAACTTTTCCACGATGGATTTTGGCCTAAACGATCACCCCAAAGCATACGTTCAGGTCAGAAATCTTATAGTAGCCTTGTTAACGCCCCTTCCACTTTTTTATCGAATTGATTTTAGCCACCCATGGGAGTTTAATAGGCGATTTACGGTAATTAAGAGTGATCTAGCCGGTCATGCATAGGTTCATTAATACTAAGTGTCTTATGCTAAGTGAAATAAATAGACATTAGTTGCTGTAAATAATATTAAGGAAAATTGAAAATTAGCCATCAGTGAAAATTATACATTAGAAATAACGTAGTACAGTAAGCCACCTTTATGCACTTACGTTTCGTCGGAGTGCATGACCCGGATTCGAACCAGCTACCCAGTTCACCCCCAGATCACTTTCATAGCGCCTTAACCGCTATGGCCACATCCTCCACTCCTCTAGCCAGTGGAGGATGTGGCCATAGCGGTTAAAGCGCTATGAAAGTGATCTGGGGGAGAACTGGGTAGCCGATTCGAATCCAGGTTGTGCCACTCCGACAAAACATAAGTGCATAAAGGTGACTTACTGTACTGCGTTATTTCTAGTGTATAATTTTCGCCGATGACTAATTTCCAGTTTTTCTTAAAATTATGCTAAGTGAAGCAGTATCTTGTAAGAGAGCAAGCAAGAGCTGTAATTTGTGTTAAAATTTAAATTCTTTAATTTAAAAGTCTAGTGTAAGCTTAAGTAGGGAGAGACCGTTTAAAGGTCAATTCGGTAACCTAGTTTAACTTGACTAGTGGAATAACCCTTTTTCTTGTTGCCGAGTGCAACAAAGGCTTATTCAGGTTCGCATTTAAAATTTTGAGTGAAGCGTTTCTTACGCACTTGACTTTTCTTAAAAGTACTAAGCTATGCTGGCTGTCGTTGTTCCACCAATTGTAATAAAGCCTCCAGCCAAACCGCCTGGAATTCAGGGTCGAAAGCTAGAGGAATTCAATTGAGGTATTGAGACCTTGCCCGTTTATTATGAACGAGTCCAATTGTATTTTTCTGCTTTTGACGTTCCTGACGACAAAAAAGTAGTGTTGCTGTTAACAAGCATAAGTGCTAAAACATACGGATTGTTGCGTAATCTGTGTGCACCTGAT
>JAHWFP010257244.1:0-11987 GCA_023313725.1 Lithobius niger | reverse complement strand
CCCCCCCCCCCCCCCAACTTGGAAATCAACAAGCCGTGGACCGACAACTGTGAGGAGGATTCAGCCGATTCCAGGACGTGAAACTCCGTAGCAGTATTCAGTAGACCTCGACCCGAGACGACTACAGCAACCAGTGTGCAAGCCTATTCATCCGTAAGGTGGTAGTTTGTATTGGACTTGACTGACCACACAGCGATTGTGTACGGGGTAACTGTGCATAAGATATGCTTAAGGCTGCCAAGCCGAGTGTTATAGTTAAGAGCCTTTTAGGTATTTTAATTGTTTATACACCTGAGTGCTAAGGGTCTGAACTAAGTGTATTTCTTGCTAAAACTTACGGGAGTTGGTAGAGAATTGTTTTACACAACTCGCTCTGCTCAATTTAAAGTAAATTAATTTGCGGCTGCATTTTAATGGTGAAGTTTCATTTATAAGAGTTTTATTTTAAAGCATAAAAGTTAAAAATGTCCAACATGGATGATTTTGAAGATGTCATTAAAGACATACAATATAAAGACCTTAAAAAGAACATTTTGCCGACCCTCAGCCTGGCCGGCTAAAAATGGTTTCTTTTTGCCTAAAAGATACTTAACCTGGTAATTTTAGCATTACATTCCTCGAATGTGATGTTCCCCTGGAGATTTCTTACGGTTTGTAGACGCCTGCTTGCATATCCCATCGCGCATGCGCGGCGCGGTCCTCCATTATAAAAGCGACAGCGCGCACGCTATCAGCATTCATTTTACTCACAATGTGTCAGGCGGTGACTCGAGAGGGGAGGCAGGCCGGGAGTAAGGTTAAGTATGCTTTTAGCAAAAAGAAACCATTTTTAGCCGGCCAGTCTGAGGGCCGGCAAAATGTTCTTTCTTTATTGCCAAAACAACTTAACCTGGTAATTTTAGCATTACAAGTTGACGTCAAAGTTGGTGGCGGGCACCGCCTGAACGAGCGCCCCGTGATGCAAGCAGGCTTTCACCTGTGAATTCTTTATCTGCAAGAGAAAAATTCGCACTTTATTCAGAACAATTGGGCTTGACAGGAATTTGGTCTCTTTCGGAGGAATTGGTGGCCCTGTAAAGGACCGTTGTTTGAGGGTCTTGCTTCTGGTTGGATGGAACTTGCTTCCCTCATGGATCTTGCTTCTGCTTCGATCTGAATGCTTAAGGGGGTTTGACCACGGTTCTGGCTGCGACGATTGGTCCCAGCCGATGCAGTCCGGATTCGTCCTTCGTCATGTCTCGTAGGTAGTGAGATTTGAAGGTGGATTGGTGGCTCCACGATGCTGCTGCCAAGATTTCTTCGATTGGGGTAACGTTGTGGAGGGCCCAAGATGTGGAGATAGCTCTTACTTCGTGTGCCGCTATTCTCTTGCTCAATCCGTGTTTATCGTAAGCTGCTTCAATTGTTTTCTTGATCCAGCGTGACACCATGGCGGCTGTTGTTTCGCCGGTTTGAAGGTCCACTGGCAGGAAGAGTTGATTTCTGCCTCTCCGTATGTCTTCGTGCTGTGTGCGGGCTAGGTAGAAGCGGAGAGCTCTGACTGGGCAGAGGAGGCGTTCGGGGTCGTTCCCAGTGAGGTTCGAGAGGGCAGGGAATGTTATGGGTTTCGAGGGTTCGGATGGTTTTTGAGTTTTAGCTCTGAAGGTCGCTCTTGGGAATAGTGTGACCGAGGAGAAGTTTGGGCCGAAGATGCAGTACGCCGGGTCTGCAGATAGGGCTTGAATCTCGGAGCATCTTACACTTGCTGCCAGAGTCACGAGGAAGACAGTTTTGCGGGTCATGAGATGGAGAGAGCTGTCTTGCACGGGTTCGTAGGGGTTCTCCATTAGTGATTGTAAGACGATATAAAGGTCCCAGTCGGTAACGGAACGTCTTGTGGTAGGTCGATCGTTCTCGTATGAGCGTAGCAGGGCAGAAATTTGGTAGTCCTCCAGTAGGGCGGTGCGACCGGCAGCTATGAAGACGGAGTTTAATGTGGACCGGTAGACGAGGATAGTGGAGCCTTTGAGTTTGTCAGTGTTGAACAAGTCACCGAAGAAGCTTAGGAGTTCGGGAAGAGAGGGATTGAGTGGATTTTGCGATACACCAATGAATCCACTTAGACCAGTGGCTGTCATACATGCGGTTTGTTGAGTCTCTGGTTGCTTTGGATGCGATTCGTTCAGCCTCTTATTGATGAATGCTAGCCTTTTTGAGGAGTTTGATGATAGTAGCCACCCGTGTAAGTTTAGGAGTGGGAGGTTCGGGTGTAGTTTCGTTCCTTTTTGTTGTGACAGAAGATCTGGTAGATGAGGGAGACTTCTTGGAGTGTTGACTGCTAGATTTAGGAGGAGCGGGAACCAGGCTGCGGACGGCCAAAGCGGTGCTATTAGGATAAATAGACCCTGGCTTACTTCTATGTTCCGAAGTACTTGAGGAAGCAGTTTGAAGGGTGGAAATAGGTAGGCAAACAGGTTGTGCCATGGGAACGTGAGAGCATCTACTGCTACTGCCGAGTTGTCCGGAATCGGGCTGATGTAGTGGGGAAGTCTGGCATTGTGCCTCGTGGCGAATAGATCCAGCATTGGTTTGTCCCAGATGTTGAAGAGAGATTCGCAGATGGATAACTTGAGGCACCATTCGCCTGCTGGTGGTTGCTGGCGTGAGAGTGAATCTGCAATCACATTCCTGTTGTCTGGGATGTGAAGCGGTAGGAGGGTGATGTTGTGTGGGATGCACAAATTGAAGATTTCCCTTGTTAAGTTGTGGAGCGATCTTGATTTCGTTCCGCCTTCTTTCCTGATGTAGGCCAGGGCTGTTGTGTTGTCAGCCTGGATCTGTATGACCTTGTTTTTGATAGCGGAAGGAAGTGCCGGAGGGCCAGAAGGATTGCACGTAGTTCCAGTCCGTTGATGTGGTCCTTGATGGTGGCAGGCCACAGGCCGGAGATTTCCTGGTTGTCTAGGTGTGCTCCCCAGCCAGTGCTTGATGCATCCATAAAGATTCGGTGGTCGGGTGGAGATTCCTGTACAGGGACGGATTTCGACAGGTTTGTGACGTCGGACCACCAGAGGAGGGATTCAAAGGGGAAGTCCTTGTTGAACGGGATCTGTTTGTTCGGATTGTTTTGGTTGATTGAGTGGTTGTCTATCCGGTAGTAATGGAAGGGTCTTACCATCCAACGCTTGTAAGGGACCAGGTTGGCCATTGCGTCCATCTTTCCGATGAGGGAGTTCAGTTCCCGGGCTGAGAAGTTTGGTTGGAGGCGGAAGAGACGGATGTGATGAAGGAGGTCCTCTATGCGTTCTGGAGACGGGGAGTTTGATGCCGACTGTAAGTCGAATGTTGCTCCGAGGAACGTGAAGACTTGTTCTGGAAGGAGTCGTGACTTTGCTAGGTTTACGCCAAACCCCAGGCTGTTCAGCAAGTTGATGGTCTTGTCCCTGTTGAGTTCCAGTTGGGAGGGGTCTGGATTGTTGAGGGCCCAGTCGTCGAGATAGGCATTGGCCTGTATTTGGTGCTGGTGAAGGTTCGCCAAGATTGGTTTTAGGACTAGGGTAAAAATCCTTGGGGCTGCATTCAGGCCGAAGGGGAGGCAGCGGAATTCGAAGACTTTCATGTCGTAGACGAAACGAAAGTAGTGGGCGATTGCTGGATGAAAGGGGATGTGAAGGTAAGCGTCTTCCAAATCGATGGTGACTGTCCAGTCGTTCTGCTTGAATGATTGGCGGATGGAGTCGAGGGTTTCCATCTTGAAGTGTTCGTTTTGGACGAACCTGTTGAGGGGTTTCATGTTGAAAATGAGGCGTAGACCTCCCGATTTCTTTGGGCGGGTGAAGATCGAACTGTAAAATCCCGGGCCTGGGTTGGGCAGTTGGCGTTTCGCCCCCTTCCGTAGCAACTCAGATACTTCGTGCGACAGGGAAGCTTCGTTTAGGGCGAGAAGTTCCAAGGAGGGGATGGCGACAGCGGCGGTTGATGCAGCAGCGTCGGACGAAAGCCGCGTTTTATTATCGACAGGATATTCGGATTGGTGGTAAATTCTTGCCAGGCCGGGAAAAAGTGGCGTAGTCAGGCCCCGACCGGGAGACCAGCTAGGGGCAGGGCATCATTGTTGATTTTTTCGGTGTATTCTTCTACCCCCGGGAGATGAGATTCGGCTCCTTTGGTCGGGGGTAGCGGCGCGCTTCTGCTGGGAGCGTTGGCCGAGGCGGGAGTGAGGAGCGTCGGTACGAAAGGGCTGCTGACTTCGTTGTTGAGGAGCGGCAGTATCGTCCGGGCGGGGGTTGGCTTGTTTGTTTCTTGAGAACGGGCGGTTTGAGGGAATGGATTGTTTTTGCGGCCTTGGTCTCTTCGAGACGTCAAGAAGAGGAGCAAGTGTCGGGATCAATCCCCAGAAAAGAGTTTCAGAGGGGGGGGGGGGAAATTGAGGCTTAATGGCGCGTCGACAACTTGGTCATTAGCGCCAACCTCAGTCACAGTGCAGTGGTCCGGGTTGCCACTGCACCACACATTACAGAGATGTTATTCAAACCCCTAATCTAAATCTTGTCATACATCTGTACCTCCTGCAAAAATTGAAAAACACCGGACAGGAGGACAGACTTATCGCCCAACTGACGCGCAATGTCATGCGGAAGATGGAACCGACGACGAACACCATCAAGATGGCGACAATCAACAAGTAAGTGCCGGACCGTAAGTGGCCATCGACACCAAGAACATTCAGGAGGGTCAACCCCCCGCAAAAGGAAACAGTGAGTAAGTCGGGTGTGATCAATTCGCAAACGGGCCAACACAACCTCCTCACGGCGACTGCGGCGACACGCCGAGTGCCACTCCTTGACAGTGCCTTTAACGGCCCGTAACTTATTACCGTCCTGTCTGTCCCACAAGGTTTGCCAAAAAGCGTGTAACCTCAGACGCAGAGTTGGAAAGGCATCTGAGGGAACAAGGCTGAGATCCTTACGGAGAGGGCCAGAAAGGGCCCCTTTCGCAGCAGAATCAGCTTGTTCATTCCCTGCTATCCCAACCTGTCCCGGGATCCAGCAGAAAAGCACGGTTTTCCGCTGGCCAGGCAAGCGGGAAAGCAAAGCTTGGACACGTTGTGTCAAGGGGTTCCGAGGATTGTAATTCGCCAAGGACTCCAGGGCACTCATGGAATCACTAAAGACAATGAAATGCGTGCCCTGAAGGTCAAGGATCCATTCCACCGCCAAACCAAGAGCCAAAAGGTCTGCAGAGAACACAGAATAGCCTGATGGAAGGCGATGGGCAACCGTTACACCCTTACACACACAAGCACACGCCACGCCAACGTCGGACTTCGACCCATCAGTAAACAGGCGCTGATAACCGGCGTACCGAGAACTCAGCCGCCGGAACTCCTGTAAGTACCTTGCTGGTAGAGTGGAACCCTTCGGGAGGGACGCCAGAGCAAAAACGAAACTGCCACCTGGGACAAGCCAAGGGGCAACTGGCATTCTCCCAAGCCTCAAGACGCAGGGCATTTCAAAGGCTATCTCCTGACAGGACTGCTGGAGCCTATCGCGGAAATCACCCTTACCCACCCTGCGTCTACCGACTCGCAAGTCTGGCCCAAAAACGATGGACCAAGCAGGACTGGATTGCACAGCACGCAAACACACAGCATACTGAATGGCAAGCTGTCGCCGACGAATGGCCAAAGGTGGCTCCGAGGCCTCAGCATAGAGGCTGACCACTGGAGAAGTTCGAAAAGCCCCAGTCGCCACACGCAGGCCACTGTGATGCACAGTGTCCAACATCCGGAGAGTGGAGTCACTAGCCGAATCATAGACCATATACGCATAATCAAGTTTCAGACTCGTGGATCGGTTGATTTCTGAGACGATGTCGTGTTGAGAAGTTCAGGTTGTTTGCCGACGACAGGGCGATGTCACGGAGGAGGAGGGTGTTATTAAACAGCGCTCTCGTCGCCCAGTTCACGGCGTGGTAGGTGGCGAAGTTGGCTTTCTGGAAGAGTTGGGAAATAAGGGACGGCAAGTTCTTGAGCTCTTCTGGAGTATTATCGGACGACAGTTTCTCGCATACAGCGTTGATGGAGGTATGGAGGACGTCTGATTGGGAGGCCACCCGTAGGCTTAGCCGTAGGCATTTGTCGTTTTCGTATAGTACGAAGGTTGGAATGTTTGCTTTCTTGGTATGGACAATGAAGTGCCGAAGTCCATCTTGATTTCGCTGCAAATAAATTCGCACTCCGGGTAGGTTTCGAAATTGCGGGGGTTTGTGGCGCCGTCTCCAAAGGATCGGAAGAAGCAGTTCTCTCGGCTAGGGCGTGGCGTAGGGAGTTCCATGTCGAGAAGAAGGGGATCGCCTTTGCCTAGAATGGAGCCTTCGTTGCGGAGTAGACACGTTAGGAGTGTCGTTGACTGACCCAGGAGGCAGCGGGGCTTGGTGTCCTTGTCTCTCGAGGCAAATCCAAGGCCTGTCGTTAGGCCACGGTTGATGACAGGAGCGTCAGGTACCTTGGAGGGCTTGAACAGGAAGCAGTCCGGGACCGTCTGCTCGACAGTCTTTAAAAGAGCTGCGAGCGACAGGGTGGCTTCGTCAGGAGTGTCGTCCGGGAACCTGATGCGTTTCTCGGCAGCAGGGGCGGGTGACAGCGGGTGGTGTGACGACAGTGTGTCATCCGACTTGCGCTTGGGTGCCGTGGCCGGAGGGGGGGGGGGGAAGCAGCACGCTTATGCCCTTCGTGGCTTGACGTGGATGCGACCCAGTCCTGTGTGCGGGTTTTCCGTACCGATGATGTGCAGGAAGGAGGCGGCATCGGGTTGACTTGGAGGTGGCGGATAGTGTCATGTACGATTTCCCGTACGACACTGCGGCTGATGCTGAGGTCTATCCGGGAGGAGTTGGACGACAGGTCGAGCGGCGAGTTTCGGTCCGGAGAATGGGCGAGGGCTGCACGGCGGAGGTTGCGCTTGGCGGCCTGGTAGGAGTCTTTGGCAACTTGAAGGTCGTGCTGGAGGGACGACAGGTCCAACGGGGTGGGAGGCGGCGTGCGCTGGGCCGGGAGGAGTGGAGAGTCAGGCGATGCGACATCAGGATCCGGCGTGACATCGGCAGGTGTCGTGCGGGTAGGAGCGGCAGCGGCGAGGTCGAGGGCGGATGCCCAACGGCTGCCAAGATCGAAGTGAGCAAGAGCACGAGGATGAGCGTCAGACGAAGAATGGGCTTTCGAAGCGGTGGCCATCTTCGGCGAAGAATTCAATTTTCCAAACGATAGTTGGGGAACCGGGGAGCGAGGTGGCGTGGAGACAACTCTGGAGGAAAATTAATGCCGATAGCGTGCGCGCTGTCGCTTTAATAAGGGAGGACCGCGCCGCACATGCGCGGTGGGATATGCAAGCAGGCGTCTACAAACCGGAAGAAACCTCCAGGGGAACATTACATTCGAGGAATGTAATGCTAAAATTACCAGGTTAAGTTGTTTTGGCAATAAAGAAACAGCCTAGAATGTGCCTAGTGTTTGTAGTGCCAATAGCAGTAAAGCAATAAAAACCAGTGCATCTTAAAGCAGAATGGCTATGAAGCGGGTTAAAAAACATTAGTACCCTTTATCTACCGCAATTAATTTTTTTAGGAATTTCATATTTTGGATTTTTCTTATTTACCATGACTACAACAAACCTGCCAAAAATCGCAAATAATCTAAAAATGTGATCTAATAGAAGTAGTAGTTTTTGCCTGCCTCTGTGAAACACTTATTTCGTTTTTCGTACTCATGTTTTAATTCTAATGTATTTTTCATCTTGTTTCCTCATAATTGTTTAGTGTTTCTTCACCTTTAATTTACATCTTGTCAATGAATTATGTTAATTGTGATTTACCTTTATATCGTAGAGATAACTTACTACACAAAGCCACACCAATGAACTACAAACTTGTCCACTTAAATTTTCAGTGGATTAAGGATGGCGTCCACCTTCTTCAGAAGTTTCAGTACCAAACGATACGTCCGTTACATAGCGTCTTCTGGTTTTGAATTTGCCGCATCAACATTGGCACCTCCTGGTGAACCTCACTGATTCACCTGAGCACCGGAGAACGTGCACCGCTCGACGTCTGCTGTCCTACAGAAACTGCAAAAGTGCCCATCCAACTTCTCAGTACCACAGAGAATCACTGAGAAACAATCGTATGATTATTGTGTGCTATTTGGACAAAACTAATGCAACTGTATATGGACACACCAAACTACAAAGATAGGGCACTTGACGAAGTTGAAAGATCAGGTATTTACACCAAGATCAAGTATAAAGTGGGTAAATCGTGCATAGTCAAATTGAGTCCAAGTTGGTTCGACTTGTGAAACTTGAGCTCATTGATGAGGACCGGAAGTTAGCACTGAACGCGCCTGCTCAATCTATTTTACCTCATATTTTTACACAGGTAAAAACACGCAAAGAGGGATACCCGATACGACTCGTAACATCTGCCAAGCAGGCACCCACTAAGCGAGTAGAGTGGTGGTTGAAGTCTCGACTCAAGAAGTACATTTGGGGCAAATGTTCTCTGAGAAACACCCAGGAGCTACTTGAACGTCTCAGCAATGTACATTGTACAACTTAGTGAAGACCACCGGTTGGTGTCATTCGATGTAATCGCCCTGTTCCCTAGCATTCCCCATTCTCTCCTGCGAGAAGCCCTCGACAAGTCTGCTGAGCGACTTGAAATTGAAGACCATGTAAACCAAGTTAAGATTTTAAAATGTGTGCTTTCTTCCATCTACATGACATTCGATGAACACACTTTTCTGCAAACCAAGGGAACCCCCATTCATGTTCCCATGTGCTTGCTGAAAAGGTGGTACAATTCCTGGACAAGCACATTACCAAGAGCTTTCCTGATATGCCTGTGTGGAAGAGGTTCATGGACGATGTTATGGCAACCCCAACGGAAAATAAGATCCCCCTCGTCCTCGCTGCCCTTAATGATTGGAATACACACATCCAGTTCACACAAGCAGCAGCAGTGGGAGGTAGCATTGTGTTCCTAGACGATAGGCTGACCAGGAAGACACCATCCATTTCATATGAACCTTTCAGGAAGGAATCCCACTCAGGTAGAGCAATCATGTATGACCCTTGCACCCCAAAGCACCAACTGCGAGCTACCCTCTTCAACGAGTTGAACAGAATTGTTCACCACTCCTCCACCCACGCTGTCGTACCGTGAATACTTGCAGCGAGCGAAGCCTAAGCATTTGTTGCTTAGTATCCGGCCAGTCTGATAACCTCAGCCTCCAAAAAAGCATTGTGCAGGAAGAATGGTCGTCATCTGGAAAACAAGGCCCTGCCATTTGTTAGTCCGGATACAGACACTCGTAAGCCCTGTAGTAATGACTTTTCTTCCATGCAGGACTGATAAGAGTGTATCGTGAGCATAAGAACAGTGTGATTGAGTGTTTTCTGAGAAATCCTCCAAACCTCAAGAATTTTTTTGAGAAAGAAGAACAGCGAAGAAGCCCCACCTCCACAGCCCCGTGTCAACCATTGTCAGCAGACCTGCCTTCCTTCCATCCCTACTCCACTAGGAGCAAGATTAAGCAACAGCTCCCCTCTCCATCCCCTCCCCGTGCCATCCTACAGCCACCCCTACCACCAGATCCCAAGTGTATTGCTCTGCGGAATGTAGTATATTGCGTATCGTGCAGAGATTGAGCTCAGTCTACATTGGTGAGACCCACTGTCGGCTTGAAACATGAATTGATGAACACAAAGGAGCAGTGGAGAAGGGAGACCCAAGAAATGGAGTAGCAATGCACCATCGTAACGAAAATCATGCTATCGCGTGGGTGCCCACAACGATGCCCACTTAAGAGGTTTGGAATCTATTGCCATCAAACAATTCCAAAAGCAAGGAATGTCCCTCATAAACATCGCACCCCCAACATACCCCAACACCTATTTGGCTGGTGAGACCCGACCTTGCCAAGAAACTTAGATGGCAATGGAGATCGTACTTTGAACGCGCCATTAAGATCAGTGGTGCCGATGCGGCAAATTCGAAAGCAGACGACGGCTATGTAACGGATGTTTCGTTTGGTACTGAAACTTCTGAAGAAGGTGGACGTCGTCCTTAATCCACCGAAAATTTAAGTGGACAAGTTTGTTGTTCATTGGTGTGGCGTTGTGTAGTAAGTTTTCTCAACAAAGTCGTTAACAAGCCACAGTAAATCCACACACCGATTGCTGGTTTTCTCTGTTACCTTTATATGTTCCGCCTTCTTAAGTAACAACAAGTTCAGGGTGTTGTCATCGGGGAATGACATCACGGCAGCTCGTGGGCGCGGCATGACTGTTTTTCTTTTTGTCGTCCAATTGCGAAGGTTGAGCGTGACACGGCTTTGTTCTTCATTCCTTCAGATGATGACGGATTGAATAAAGGGCTCAGTGGTAAATTGTGGGTGTGGCAATTAATTTTAGTGCTATCGATTGTGTTTGTGTCGTCGTAGTTTTCCCACATCGACGCAAGTTTCGTCGAAACGGAATTCTTACTAGTGCAATAGTATCACGACCAGCTTTTCCAGAATCCTTACGAAGTATTCAAGCTACCTCGATCGTTTTCTCTTCCAGACGTGGTGGAATTTGGTTTGAACAATATTTTCGTGGGAGGCTTTTATGCAATTATTACGATTTCGTCATTCCGAGGATTTAATTGCCGAGGGCGAAGATTATCTTTTACCTGTGATATTGAAAACACTGGTTATCTTTTAACATGTTCATTAACATTTGTCTTTTAACTAAATTATAACCTATGCCTTGAATAGAATTTGACCGACGTTTCGATAAATAAATGTCTCCCAAATTGAACTAAGTGTCTGAAGTTCGGTAGTATTATTTTGTAGTGATTAAAGCCTAACTTGCTTAACATTTTCCTACCACCCAACGTTAAAAATCCCCCCCCCCCTCCATAAAATTATACAATGTTGTGCCACCACAAGTCATCTATCATTGGGAAATCTTTGATTGGCGAAGAGCGTTTGTCCAGTGAGGGGGGATGGGGCAACCATGTTTTTTTTTCTAAGTTGGCTGACTTGCAGTTGTCAGCAACATTGAGTTTAACGTGTTAATAAAGGGTTTTAATTTATGTAATAGTCTGGTATTTCTTTTTAAATAGAACTCAAGCAGGGTTCGCACAACCTCAATTAAACCAGGCAATTAAATTCTGCTGTTAAGAATTTCTGAACCTAACAGACATTTTGCATTTTACGGATATCACCTTTTGGGACAAAAGGGTTATCTTTTAGCAGAAAAATAATTAAAAACATACGGACGCAAATGAAATTATTAAGGCTGCACCAATCCTATCCTGTTAATCCAATAATCGCCGACCAGAGCGTGACCGGATCGACTGACAAATCGATCACATTTTACCAAACCCATCTCATCAAACCACCCTTAAACTAAGTTATTATACAGATACTATCGTCAATACAGTGAAAACTGACACAACGTCACATGCCTTTCGTCATTAACATGTAATATCCATTAAAGCTCAGCCTTCTGTTTAGCTAATGATATAGTGACCGCTGATTGCTCTATACTCTGTGGGTCACCAAGCCGCGTTTCGGACTCCCTCCCTTCCTCTTTTATTGCCTTTCGCTACGGTACGCCAAAACTTGTACGCATTATACTTTACTTGATTCTTGGTGCCGATGTTCTTGATTGTACGACCTCCCAAAAAGATGTTTTGCCTTATTTTTATATGATTTTTACCTGTGCCTTTTTATGTGCCCGAGCTCACGCTGCACGACAATGCTCGTATATATGTGACTAATTGTTCCCTTTCTTTTTTATCCTCCATATTTTGTAACCTTGATGTTCTTTTGCCTTTTTACACTTTCTCTGTCATCCTCGATGTGTGCCGACTCCCACGGCTATAATTTTGTTGCCTCCCGTCGAGTCCGTTGCTGTACGACTTGGTCCGACAATCCTGCCAACTTTCAGACCTTTCTGTGAAAA
>JAHWFP010257239.1:38046-82815 GCA_023313725.1 Lithobius niger | reverse complement strand
TACTGCTAAAATTATTTTATGTGTTGACGTAGCCATAACAACGTCTCCAAACGATCATTCCAATTGAATTCATTGCTAATGCACGGACGATCTCGATCCGATCGTGTACGTAGCGCTGCCAAACCACGGAAGCAGGTAATGAATGGCCAAGAGTGCACCTTGCATGCACCTAAAACAAGCAAGCGAGGTCATGTCTTAAACAATCGATGATAACATCAAGTCATTCTCTTAGTGGCCCTAGTATACTAAGTGTCTAAAAGATCCAAAATCGAGCCTTATCATGTGTACTATACGAGTTTGATTGTGATCTCGTAATACACCGAAATAAAATAAAAAAAACCTGCCAAACAATGCAGGTACAATTGGGAGAGATTAAATAGGACGAAAGTCGAAGACTCTATACCACACGCCATGGCTGTTTGCTGTTTGCTGTTTGCGCAAACAGCCATTGCGCATAGTTTAGAGTAAAATAAATACAGATGCAACCCTATTTACATCGCCTTTTGGACGAAATGTAAGACACTGAGGGGGGAATCGAACCCACGACCTTTGAAAATAAAGGTCGAGGTACTACAGCTGAGCCATACTGACACGGCCAAAAGGAAACGTCGGTAAGCAGCATTTAACACGTGCATATATACGTAATTGCGCAGAAAACATCATTTTGCCGCTAGCAACTAAATTAAGTAAATTAACACTCCTTTTGTCGTTACGGTTCGGAAAATCACAAAAAAAACGTGTTCAAATACTTATTTATTTTTTAAATTAATTATTTAAACACGTTAAACCACTACTCACAGCTATTGACATCGCCACCATTCTACGCGATGTGATGGGACAACAAGAAAACCTGATTCCGACCACAACATCAGCAAACGGAAATTATCTCGTCCCAACCAGACGGTGTATATCGAAATTGTAGCCGGAATCACTGTCTGCAGGGGCGCGCTTCGCGCGCACTATTATATACATCGAGAATGACGCAAGCATTTGTGAAACAAGGAAGTGGCATAATTTGTTCCTTGTTTCACAAATGCTTGCGTCATACTATTTCTTATTACACAAATTCTTGATGTTTACAATAGTGCAGACAGTGTTTCATACTGTAAAGAACTATTGGTATAAAAATAAAATAAAAATGTAAAAGTTTCGTTTGCTTCAGCTATTGAGTCGCGTCGCAAATGAAGGTAATTTCCGTTTGCTGATGTTGTGGTCGAAATCAGGTTTTCTTGTTGTCCTATCACATCGCGTAGAATGGCGGCAGTGTCTATAGCTGTGAGTAGCGCTTTAACGTGTTTAAATAATTCTTTTTAAAAATAAATAAACGTTTGCCCACGTTTTCTTTGTGATTTTCCGAACCGGAACGACAAAAGGAGTGTTAATTTAGCTGAAATTAGTTAGTAGCGGCAAAATGATGTTTCCTGCATAATTACCCATACATACATACAAACATACACTTTTCATTAAAAAATCAATTTATGGCGCAGTGAGAATTGGTAAAAAAAGAAGACTCCTGACTGGCAAATGAATAGGCCACAAGTTCATGTAATGCAAATTTGTAAAATGTTCGGCAAATTTATTATTGCTTCTTCACCTAGACAAATAAACCGACAAAAAATTATGAGTACAGACATGTTAAAGCAACCTGTGCAACCTTAAAACACATATACTTACTAATAAAAGCCCCAAACCCCACAAAAACCGTCCAACAAGATGGTTTTAAAGGGTACAAGTTGTTGGACGGTTTTTGTGGGGTTTGGGGTTTTAATTAGTAAGTATATGTTGTTTTAAGGTTGCACAGGTTGTTTTAACATGTCTGTACTCATGATTTTATGTCGGTTTATTTGTCTAGGTGAACAAGACAACAATAAATTTGCCGAAAATTTTACAAAATCGCATTACATGAACTTGTGGCCTATTCATTTGCCAGTCAGGATGCTTTTTTTTTTTAAACCAATATACTTTCCCCTCGCCTCTGGAGGGACGCTTATTTGCCGCACCAAACTCCAAGTGAAACGAATGGATCACAAAGAGAGACTTTCGCAGATGTTGGAAATGAAGAACCGATTTACAATACGCCTCGGAAACCATGTGCACAAATAAATCTACAAAACTATAATAAACTGCAAGCCATTCACAATAAATATGTGAATAAGTAATTTAAATTAATTGTTTGTTCATGCATTTATAGTAAACATTATGTGTTCAGTGTTAGCTAAGAATGGTGAGGAAGGCAATATATGGATTCTGAAACTGCAAGAGTGAAACGACGAAGCTTGGTGCCATGCCCATCTTAGCTGGGTAATATTAATGAGAGTAATCACATTACCTTGTAACAGTGTCTGTCATAGCATGATGAAAATATCGTCGGTTCACTCGAAGAGAATTACAAAACGAAGCATAAAGTCTGCATGGAAAACTTATGCCGTCCTGACGTTGTCAGGGATTTTGCAGAGCTTGGACAAAATGTGACTGTCCTCATTGACCAGCCAGATTGTTTATCTTTTAAGTCACGTCAGCCTCTCACTCGGTACGGAACAGCCAGAGCGACACGTGCCAGTTGTCAAGACGATCGACTCAACAACCAGCGTACTTGTTTACAAATTGCAAGAGACTTAGTAAATTCTAAGATTAAAATTACAACAAGATTAAAAATAAAAAAGGTATTAACCGATTAAAAATAAAGAAAAGAGACAGTCAAAATTACTATGTTGACGTCACTTAATAAACATACCTTATCAGAAATCAAATGGAGGATTTATAAAGATTAAAGCCTACTAAAATTGTACAACGTTTCGGGATTCAATTCATCCCGTTGTCAAGTTCTTAAAAAATTTGTGGAAAACACATGCCAATGTCAAGGAACATTGTAATTAAAAGCTTAAAAAAATGAATTTAAAACTTGAAAATGAATGTTTAGCAATCTGGACAGAACAGTTAGCTAAAACAAGACCTCGACCTCTCACCCGCAAATGCAGGTTTTCCAAAAAAATTTTTAGCACTTGACAACGGGATGAATTGAATCCCGAAACGTTGTGCAATCATTGTGTATATTTGTGCAATATTGGTAGGCTTTAATCTTTTTAAAAGTTAACTAGCGGAGTCGCTCGCTTCGCTCGCTCATCCGCCGCGTCTCGCTGCGCTCGATGAGAATTCTTATTGGAACTTAAATGGTGCTGACAGACACTCTCAGCAAAAATTATCAACCAAATGTTCAAAGAAGTAATCCGAATAATGTGCGCGTTTTACTTAGTGCACAGCTCATAATACAAATGAGTATGACAAATACAAATACAAATAAGTTCAATGTAGCAGTAGTGTTTCACGTGTTTTCTTTTATCCAACGTAGAAAGTCGGTCATTTCCACTACTGAATAAATATTTATCCTACAACTTACTAAGAGTGTTTAAGAAGAAGTGCTGTTTCGGATGACAAACGCTGATTTTCGTTCGCTGCGCTCACTCAATCAGCGTAACCTCAGAAACGTGACCACCACCACAGCCGACCACCATGAACCACACATCAACAGAACACGTCACGGTTTTTAGTTTAAACAAAACTAAAACTGGTCATATAATGTCATTCCAGAGTTGTAATGTTATCATTCAGTAACTATACCTGTTAAACTTTTGGTCTGGGGTCAATGACCTTCTATCTAACGTAAAAAGTCGGTCATTTTTACTATAAATAAATATTTAGCCTCTATTACTTACTAAATGTATTTAGTAAAAAGTGCTGGAAAATTAATAAACATATCAGAGACAAGGCCGTCCGGGACGAAAGCAGCACAAGCAGCTCCATGTCTTGAGGCTCGTATGCCAATTTTGGCAACAGAGGATGAATAAGTTAATAAAATCTATCTAAAGACATGAAAATGCAACACGGTGTCGAGACATAATGCTGCCGTAGCAACTAAAGGAAACTTAAAAACTATTAGCGGCAGACATGTTATTGCTTCATGCTGTCATATAAGCACCTCGTCTGCTGCATCCTTTCCTTTTACATATACCGCTTTGCTGTGATACAGCGATTTCAGGTTTCATATTCAGGATTTCCATCGCTAGTGTGACCGCCCCTTTCGTCACCTTGCTGAAAGAAATTCCTCCAAGCATTCTTCTTTTTACATGAAGCAAATGTGTGTTGTTAACGGAATCATTTTGTTTTTTACGGTTGAGTGGGTTCCTGTATTGGTTGAAAGTGACGATCAAATGTTGTCACTTCATTGAGTTACATCAAAACAGTAAAGAAGTAATGATGTTTTAACTTGCCGCGTTTTAGTCTTCTGTTCAGCCGTACCGGCTGAGAAGACTATTGCAACGACTTTGTCCGTCCGTCCGTCTGTCCGTCCGTTGCTTTTTTCAACTTCGCAACGGTACCAGAAATTGACGACCACTGTTTACAACGTTCGATTCACTGTCAAAAGTTAGTTAAATAACATGGCAAATTAAAACATCGTTGCCTCCTTATAGCTAATAGACTTCTTCGACGTAACTAAATTAAATAATAACATTTCATCGTCGAATTGAAATCCTAAAGATTTGTGTTAACGCAGCCGTAAAAACAAAAACATTTTAGCTTCGTTTAAAAGAGTCTTGTCGTATTGTTGCACGAATGAATATTCTTACGATCGAACCAAATTCTCCATTAGGCCTATCTGCTACGTACGAAACTAAAACTGCCGTTAAAAAAATTAGGCCTAAAAAATGAAAATTAGATCTAAAATCACGTTACCATGGCAACGCCAATAGTTGCCACGAGTCGCTGTTGCGGCGTTTCTCCTGTCCCTTCCCTACTACCACTGATCTATATTAGGCTACGTTGCGCATTACGTTGTAACACTGTAACTGTGTGCGCGGAGGCATACCGTGTTGCAAAAATGAATAGGCTTACTGTATACAATCCAAATCTCCGTTAGTTGCTACTTACGAAATTAAAGTTGTAAATTAGGCCTAAACGCTGACAATTATGCCTAAAACGTAAAAAAAGCTTAAAAGCACGGGCAATTCTGATGGTTACTGTTTTTAGATTATATAATAAAGATAGCTATTGTAGTGCATGATAGAGGTGTGCGCCTCAACATTGGAAGTGGAGGAACTGTACAGAAGACCGATGCGACTAGATAGTCGCTGTAGCCCCTTGTTTTAAAACTTCACTTGAGTACCTCCAGCACGGTGTAGGATAGTCCGAATTCCTTAAAAGAACATTTCTCCCAGAGCTTTTTTTTTCTCGATCCTCCACATCAAGTACGGCCCCAAAGTTTTATTTAATTACCGTTAGTGAATCCCTAGCTAAAAATCCGTTTTAAAATGTTGTGGCTTCTAGGAGATATTATGTTGAATATTGGTAACTTTATTTACTGCACCTACAATAACCATACGTTTCATTGTTACCGGTTGTGACGACACAGTTTTGGCGTCAATGCTGTCACGCGACCCGCAATTCGCCAGATATTGTTCACTTGATCATGAGAAGTCGAGGGCAGAAGTGATGTTGTAGTATTACTATGCCGAATTTCGTGACGGCATCGCGTGGACGCATGACTGCGCGTGGATGTTATAAGGCAGGTCGGATGTGGCTTTAACAATTCAGGATTCCAAATATACAGTGGTGAGTGTTAGGTCGATAAATTCGAATAAGTCAGTTTTGCTGTACAGATTTTCGCTTTGTTTTTATAATTTTTTCCCTAATTTTTGGACGATGTATCTCATAGTGGAAACCGTTTGTCTCTAAAGCTGTTACCGTTCTGGAGTTGGAAAAGGCGATGGATGGATGGATGGACCGACGGACGGACAGTGGGGCTATTTGCTGCACAGAAGACTAAAAAGAGAACTAAACAACCTTCCTTTGCAGTTTTGAGTACAAAGTAACTACATTTACGCCAACCATATGTAACATGTAATTTACTATTCAAGTTATGCTGAATCATATCAAAAACCAAAACTGGTAAAAGGGGCCGCCAAGTTCCGAATGGTTCGGCCCTTCAAAGGAGTGATATGAACACACCAAAACATTCGCCAAGTTTATCGCACTGCTTAATAATTCGAAGGTTAAATGAAAACTAGAACATTGCTACTTTCGGTAGCAATGTTCAAGTTTTCATTTAACGTCCAAAGTATTATTCGGTGCGATTAAGTTGGCGAATGTTTTGGTGTGTTGATATCACTCCTTTGAAGGGCCGAACCATTCGGAACTTGGCGGCCCCTTTTACCAGTCTTGGTTTTTGATATGATATCACCACGTTTTTTTTAATTGTGTATTGACTCAACTGCACTACCGTACAGATGAGTAATAAAGTGCCACGTCAACAAGAAATTGGTTTTGAACAATTTTCTACTACCTTTTGCCTATAGGCCGAACCATTCTCAACTTTGTCTCCTCTTAATTGGCTTTTGGTTTGGTTTTAATTTTGTTGTAATTTATTGTATTTAGTTAGTTTTGGTGTGTTCATATCACTCCTTTGAAGGGCCAAACCACTCTCAACTTGGTGGCCTCCTTACCAGTTTTTGGCTTTGTTTATGTTGCTTTGTTTTTACACTTGGTTTATTTTTCGTGAATTGGACGTGAATACAATTTCTTTGCAACGTTGTTTAGATTTATCGTGATACACTAGTGTGCGTCTAAGCACTCACGTCAGTATGCGGTAAGGGGTGTAGTTGTTTTTTGTGACCGAACTGGTCGTTTTGGCGGCGGGGGAGGCTAGTGTTGCTTGTTGTACCGTGTGGTGGGAGACGGTTGCTGGCGTGTGGTGGGGAGGTGGGTGAGTGGTGGTGTATGTCTCTGTGTGTATATGTGTGTGTGTGTATGCGCGTTAGTGGCAGAGAGGGCAGCATTGTTGTTAGGAGTTAAGTTAATTTGTAAGGTAGAGTAGAGCGTGAGGGGTCATGCCCGTGTAAGCTCTCGTATAAATAAATCAAATCAAATCAAATCAAATCAGTATACACGTTCTCATTGTCGTAACTTTGGTCGTCCGATGAGAGACGATGCCGACAATACTAACTCTGGTTGTAACAATATTTTCGTACTTACGCGCCCTCCCACGCCATCCCTGTTACGCCCCCACGCTCCAAATCATAAAAGGTACGCAGTTCGTATTTTAGTGCACCCATTCGTCCAATTTCATATCTGGAAGCCTTCCCGTTATCTCGGAATCGATGAATAATCACCCTATGGGATTTAACATGGGGATGAGCGGACTAGCTAGCTAGCTAGTTAGTAACACTTTTTCAACGCTATTGAGGGGCAGATTTTTCATTGAAAGCAGCATAGCTAGCATTCAAACACGAGTTAATTTTTGTCAGGTGGGTCATTGCTCTCGATTTCGACACAATTTAAGCTTTTGTACCGCATTATTATTTTTCCCCAAGTACCTGAAATGTGCCCAACTATATGCTTCAAGATATAAGACACTGACGCTATGGCGTCGCGCTACAATGGTTTACAACCTCGACAATTGAATTGATGTGATGTTTGTTGTGGTGTTTGTTGCCTAACTTGGCGCGACACACTAGCGTGTTTCTAGATATATCACATTTCTAAAGAAAGGTTTTGGGAGATTCACTTTATTACTATGCAGCCGCAAATTAAAAACATTCCAGTTTCGGACAGAAAAGCTAAACGAAAAGAAACTAACCCTGAAAGTAGTAGGACAAAGTAATATTGAAAATGAACTATAATTTGAACTCCAATACCAGGGAACAAGGACTGTTTTTGATCAATGGTTATGTCAGAAAGAAAGCGCAGTTTATGTCTGAAAAGTTTAATGTTTCGGTGTTTGCGCATGCACGCATAATTTGCGTATTATACAGACTTTTTTTTATATTTGTCTGTGGTTGTTGTTTCATATATTAAGTCTGTTTCGTGTGAGTGGGTATATGTGTATTTTGAGTGCATTTATAATTTGTGAAAGAAGCAGACTTCTAATTAAGACAGTTTATTTGCCTGTGTTTGTGTTTGAAGGTCGTTTGAATTGGTTATTTCTAGTTCGTTTGAGTAATTACGTGTCCATTTTGTGTATGTAGTTTTATCTTAGTATTTTGTAGCGTTCTGCTGTTTATGGCGTCTATATTGTATGTGTGGGTTTACGGTTTGCGAATCTGAGTTTGAATTATAGTTCGTTGCGTTCGCGTGAACTCTAATCCGTTTTTATTCGTGTACCTTCACGGCTGTGAGTATGGGGATACGAGCTCTAATGTTTTTTTCCTAAACGGCGAAGCCGTTTTTTGCTCAGTTAATTAGTTGGCTTTTCACTAACAATTTTACACCTTTTGAAACAATGCAATGAATTCGTCTATCACTTATACTCCAAATTGTGACCTTGTTGCCAGAGCTGTCTTGTGGTAGCCATGTTGGATTTGTTCGCATGGAGAAATTATACATGTGGAATACAGGAGAGAAACCATGTAAGTGGCGTTATTAAGAAAATATTATGATTTTAATTTTAAAACACAATGGACCACATGTGTATTGTACCGTCTCTTGTTCAGCCGAGTAACAATGATCTTCAAAACTCACTTATATGCCTAGTTACTATACTATACGATTTGTCACAATCTCACAACATACAAATATATAGCAACGATGACCCAATGTTTACCAGAGTGGCGCCAGTTTATTTTTCCAGTCTGGGTTTCTGATTTCTAACCGACATCAGCTCAGAAAAGATGAAAGCCAGACGCATCGACCCTAGAGCTAATAAAGTTTTGTGTCAATAAAGGTTGGTGTAAACTGGTTGCAGAGAGTCCAAGATCGTGTGTTGCAATGAAGTCTTCGATCTGTCATTTGGTACATATTATGGGTAGCCCGAGAAGGCAGAAATAAAAAAAAACAAGCGGCTACAGCGACTACCTAGTCGCATCCGGTCTTCTGTACAGTTCTGCCACTGCCAATAGTGAAGCACACGTCTCTATCACGCATTGCAACAGCTGTCTCTATTATATAATCTAAAAACAGTAACCATCAGAATTGCCCTGTACAAATGTGTTAGCTTTTAAGCTTATTTACGTTTTAGGCATAATTGTCAGCGTTTAGGCCTAATTTACAACTTTAATTTCGTAAGTAGCAACTAACGGAGATTTGGATTGTATACAGTAAGCCTATTCATTTTTGCAACACGGTATGCCTCCGCGCACACAGTTACAGTGTTACAACGTAATGCGCAACGTAGCCTAATATAGATCAGTGATAGTAGGGAAGGGACAGGAGAAACGCTGCAGCAGCGACTCGTAGCAACTATTGACGTTGCCATGGTAACGTGATTTTAGGCCTAATTTTCAATTTGTAAGCCTAATTCTTTTAACGGCAGTTTTAGCTTCGTAAGTAGCAGATAGGCCTAATGGAGAATTGGTTCGATCGTAAGCCTATTCATTCATGCAACAATGCGACAAGACTCTTTTAAATGAAGCTAAAATGTTTCGGTTTTTACGGCTGCGTTAACACAAATCTTTAGGATTTCAATTCGACGATGAAATGTTATTATTTAATTTAGTTACGTCGAAGAAGTCTATTAGCTATAAGTAGGCAACGATGTTTTATTTTGCCTTGTTATTGAACTAACGAAATACGGATGCAGACCTATTTACGTTGCAGACCAATTTCGAGCCCATTGGCTTTCCGTCCCGTTTAACTTGTTATTGAACTAACTTTTGACACTGAATCGAACGTTGTAAACAGTGGTCGTCAATTTCTGGTACCGTTGCGAAGTTGAAAAAAGCGACGGACGGACTGACGGACAAAGTCGTTGCAATAGTCTTCTCAGCCGGTACGGCGTACAAAAGACTAAAAATGGGGCAATGTAGACTAAAACCGATTTTAGGGCATAAGGCAAGCAGTTTTGTAGAGTTACAAGTACGTTGAACCATGATTGTGCCAAGCAAACTGGTATGAGCCTGAGATCAAAATAATATACGAAATGTAAGAAGGGTATACAGTATGGCCTCGAACGGCGATGATTCACCAGTGATTCAACTGCTTCCACTGGCTGTTGATCCATGAAGAAGCTAGTCACATCCCTTAAAGGAACAATTAGTACAGCCACGATGAAGCATGACAAATTGCAAAAACCATTTTGAAATTAATAGAAATTAACGAAGTAAAAATATAAAAACTATTTTTTGTTTCGAAAATTACCATCCTCCTTTAGCAGTTGTGGGACCTCTTCTTGCTTATTATGGACATCTGCAATGGTCGGAGGTTTTCTGGTTGGAATCCAGGGATTTGAACCTTTCATTGCTAGACTTCTTGCTTCACTAAAAAATTCTAAAAAGTAAAAAAAATTAAGGCATTTCATCTATACGAGCATCAATTTGCTTTTAGATGACATAAGTCACCAAAATAAAAAATAAAAAAAACTTTCCAGTCTCATTCGACCAGCCTAGTTTATTCATAAGGTATTGTGTGAGTATATACTGAAGTTGGCTAATAATTGGCGGAGCAAAGCAAGTGAAGGGAGCGTAGTGTAGGCTATAACGGACACCAAATTGCAAATTATTTTGGTTCTTTGGTTGGTTCATTGGTTGGTTTGTTGGTTGGTTGGTTGGTTCGTTGCCCTGGTTGGAACCCAAACGAAAAGTCGGATAGAAATGAAATTTGCACATCACTTGAAATCCCCGAAAGTATTGTTGCGCTCGAATTTGTTGTAAATGGATCAATTGTTGCAGAAGAACTGCGGCAACAAGAATGTCATCGACCCCTGCTAGTGAAATATAATGTGTATTGTGGTCACTTTAATACAACTTTCAAAAGGCCCTGGTCCTTGTTAATACCAGCATTATGAGCTGTATAACATTTGGAAGCGGTTCTATCCCCAGGTGAGAGATAACAACTTTCACATCAAAACAAGAATATTGTAATCACATTGACCTAAATATTGCAAAAAATCGGTTTATTGGTTCGATGTGTAAGAGAGAGCAAAAGAGCCAGCAACATTATGAATAACGAGAGTTTAGGCTATAAAAAGGTAAAATAAGTTCATTACCGGTAGTTCGATCTGTGAGAGCAAATATATCCAGCACAAACAACAACAACAAAAAATACTGAATACATATTAAAATAACTTTTCCAAAACCTGGGAATTGGACCTTGTTAATACTTATATTTTAAGCTATTAAAATGGAACATCGGTTCATCGGATCGACCTCTAGGTAAAAGTAAAATACTCAAAAATATTGTTAATACCTACAGTTTACGTCATAAAAATGTAAAATCGGTTCATTGGTTCCAGCTCTAAGATGGATAAAATAACTTTGGCCCCTAAGCTTTAAGCAAATTAATAAACATAAAACAAATCGTTGTAAATTATATGTATAAAGTAAAGAGAGAGACAAGCGTAACAGTGAAAATCATACACTAGAAATAAAGGAGTAACTACTTCACACTGAAAATGTCATCTCCAAAGTCGTTCGTAAAGCACATTTTGCACTGAAACTTTTCCCCAACCTTACACCCTCCCTGTCTTTGGTTACTGCTCCCAAATTTGTCGTCCCTACAATCTTTACTCACTTAATCGACTCGAAAACTGCCAACGTCGCCTTACCAAATGGTATCACACTATTCGTTCCTTACCTTATTCCAATCGCCTACGTAAACTTGGGCTTTCCTCCATTCATGATCATTTTCATCGTGGCGACATGATACTTACCTACCAACTTATTCACAATCTTCTTGATGTGGAACCTGTTCTTTCCCTCATTCCAAATGTCAACTCTACTCGTGGCCACCCACTCCGTGTTTCTGGCACTGTATCTCAGACTAAACTTCGCTTTCACTTTTTCACGGAAAGGGTTGTTCAACCTTGGAACTCCCTCCCTCAATCTGTTGTTTGCGCTCCTTCACTCAACGTTTTCAGATCTCGCTATGACGCTCTAGTTGCTTAATTTCTTTGGGGTTTTGGGGGGGGGGGGTGCTTCGTGCACCATCAATCTCTATTTCTATTTCTATACTAAGTCACAACTCAATTCTTCCTCCTACAATTGACAATTTTCCTTTACCGATTTTCCCTATCCCCACTCGCTTATCTGATTGATACAAGGGTGACTCGCTGAACCCGTTATGAAGGTCACAGCATTCTCACATAGTCAGGTGAAGGACTGGGCAAATCGTTAAACGCATAGTCTATGTTAGTGATCTGAGGAAGGATTGGGTTGCCAGTTCGAATCCGGGTCACCCCACTCCAACGAAACATAAATGCGTAAAGGTGGCTTACTGTACTACATTAATAAAGGGATATACCCTCCAGCGCCATTTTTCTCGATCCTCCACATCAATTACGGCCCCAAAGGTCTATTTCCTTACCGTGAGTCTTTCCCTTGCTAAAAAACCGTTTTAAAATGTGGCGTCTAAGAGATTTTCTGTTGAATATTGTTAAATATATTTAAGAACGATGCGTCACTAAATGATGCAGTGCGCGCGTACAATAATCATGACGTTTCATCTCTGTGTGTACATCTACTAATTTTCTAATAATTACCACGAGATCTACAATCTAATAGACTAATGCAGTAAAAATTAAAATTAATTATTCATATAGATCGCCAAAGCAAAATTATAAGACACTAGTCTAGAAAATTAAAAATTGTGATTTTAAAATACAAGAATCATTCCGGTTTTTGACGACACGATCAATGGGTTCACGGTGGCTGGACTATTAGGCGCAATGCCAATTGAGACAGTAGCTATATTTTTCACTGCGAGAAACGAAGCTACCGTCTTAGTTGACCTTAGCTGTGGTAAATACGCGGATATGATCATCGTGTGGGTGTTGTGAGGCAGGCGGAAGGTTATAAGGCAGGCGGTATGTTGCTTTAAAGTGAGTTTATTATTTTCACTGTTTGATTTGTTTTTCCTCTTTCTTTTATACATTTTAAAACGTAAAAATTAAAAAATTGGTTATCGGTTCGATGAGAGGAAAGGACACAACAATAACAAGAAGATTATTATTGTCACACGAAAATCACTTTCAGAAGAACCTGTTCTTTGTTAACCTCTACATTCTAGGTTTCGAGCTCAATGTAGGAGCAATATTGTCTTAACAAAAACAATAACTAGAATTGTGTAGTGACACTAAAATAAGTTTTCCAAGAACCTGTGCCTTCTTAATACCTACGTTTTATTCTAAACAATTGACAATCAGGCAATTGATTCGATCACCTGGTGATGGCAAAGAACCAAAGAACAACAGCAACAACAACAACAACAATAACAAATGTCCATCCTGTGGAGGTCAAACAGTAAGATGGTTGTAGTTAAATTTAAATTCAGTGAAACGGGTATGACACGACTCAAACTACCGAATTTGGTTAGTCTATGGCAATTATGGGAGAAAAAGTAGGGGCTGAGGCTTTCATAAGATTGGTTGTTTATTTGCTATTTCATGAACTGAAAAATCAATGCCCACCACACTGATATGAGTTACAATGCTAGTGATACGCATGACACGAAAAAAGATGAACGAGCTTTATATTTCGCGTAACGCACCGAAAAAATATTTGTAATTGCTAAATAGGTTTGAGTTCATTAGAATTAGAACAGTCAAACTAGTAATCGCTATTTCGTTTTCACATCCTTTTTCCCGTGTTGTTTTCGTTTCTCATATTTTCGTAAATTTCGTTTCCTTATTACAGGAATTTATGGCTTTACGTGATTAAAATGGAAGGAAAGCCAAATGGGCTAGAGAAACCAAATGGTTTTATATGAAATGCGTGTTACAAAACTTAAAACTGCACCATACAGAATCGGTGCCTTTTTCATGGTTAAATCACATCGTCTGCGTGATTCCCATGTTGACATAACGAAAAGTAAATAAACTATACGTTTCGAATGTTTAATCAATGCTTGACTCCGTGTTGGTGGGCATTTCTCTTATCGACCAACACTTTAGAATTTGTTCTATGAGGCAGCAAGGCCGTCTACTGGTGTTAATTCAAAATCTCAACAGCCCCAGGCGAAAATGCATATTAAAACTTTTAATAAACTCCAGTAGAGGGCCGTACTGCCAGACGCTGGAAACATGCTTAAAAAATCGATCAAAATGAGAAATGTTGATGAATGGTGAGACCAGCATCAATGATACATTCAATTACTTTTATCTACACACACGCTAGTGTGTCACCGCCAAGTATAAGCTAGATCATCCGATTGTAGACATCTGATTGCTAAAAGATTGATTGTTGATGATGAAGACATCTCCCAATGTCTTCATCATCAACAATCAATCTTTTAACAATCAGATGTCTACAATCGGATGATGTAGCTTATACTGCGGCCTTGCAGTGCTGGAAACACCGGTTCTCGTCAGATCCCCGAAGTTAAGCAGCATTGGGCTGGATTGATACTTGGGTGGGTGACCGCCTGGGTATCTGGCTGTTGCAGACATAGGGCCTTAGGGCTTCGGGCAGATGACTTTTGCGACTTTTGTGTGAACCTGTGGAATAATGGGTGTAATGGTGTACTGGGTGTGTCATGTTAGATTTAAGTAGTGTTTAAGTCTCCTTGACCGAGTGTACGCCTTCAAGGCCATTTTAACTCGAATAAAGCATTAAACATAAAACATCTCTCTAGCAGACATGTGTCTGTTAACTGTATGGCAATAAAAGCATATTTTATCATGTTGAGGATAAATCCAAATGCGGCCAAAATCTTTCAAATTGTAGAAAATGTAAAGCGAAAGTGCAGGGAGAAAGAAAAATTAAATTTGAAGGAAAAGTGTCTATCATTCATAGAGAGAAAGTTGCATCAATAACGTTGTTTTTCTGATAATGTCGAAGTAGCTACTAACTATGTAACGTTTTCCCAATATTAAATCCCATAGACCCTTTGCTTATGGCTAGCAAAAAATTGAGAAGGCTAACACTGCTGAACGTTTAAACAAGAATGCATGGTGATCTGAACATGATCCTTTTGTTGGTTTGGGGCTTGTAGGGGCCAGGAAGGGAACGTGAGTGGGTTTTGAAATTCGCAGCCAAGGAATTCAAAATTCGTCTCTTTTCCATATAGCAACTTAAGATTTCAAGCAACAATGGCTTAGACTATCAACCCTGGTCCGTAGATTTATTGTAAAACCCAGAACGAACTAAAAGCTAAACTTTAACAAGTGACGAAATAATCAGTAATTTGCGTTGCCGTGGATTGCAAAGAATAAAGGGATGCACGTTAGATAATGATTGTACAACCATTCGAACATCCACGAACAAACTGGATTTATGTATAGGTTATTACCTTCCGAGTACCGAGATTAACAATGTCACTACCACGCAGGGGCCGAGCCATTGTTGAGCTCAGTACGAGGAAAGCGGGTAATAACCTATTTATCACTCAGTTGCGTAACAATTGAAAAGCGCATTCACTTTCATGTCATTACGACATCGTCCTTGTTTCCTGAAGAGGAAAATCGGCATTAGAATTTGTTTTTTGTGTAAGCATTGTTGCACGCACGGCACAGTCGCATTGTTAAGCTTTCTGAGCAAAAGAACGTCAGAACGATTCGTTCTGTGTTGTGCGCTGCTGATCCTTTGTCGATCTCAGTACTCCTGGCCTGGGTTGGAAATCCCAATACTCCCGGCCTGGGATGAAGGTATAAAGCTTGTTGAATTGTTACAAGCATTGGTGTATAATACTGAGGTCATCTAAAGTAGGTGACAAATCAAAAACCTAAATGCAAAATGCTTTGCAGTTTGATGTTTTCGTGACAGAGCACTTCAGGGATTCCTGCATGAGAAAATGTGAACGCAAAAGAACGAAAAAATTGCCAATATGGCTGATGGAACGGCTAGTTATTTATAGACATAAAATTTCTCTATAAAAAAATAGAGATGAAGTCAAGACGGTGTGACCTTTTGTACTTTCAGTCTTAAGTTATTTGCATTTATTAAATGTATGCAACTAAAAGCACATCTTATCAAGTCGAGGACAACTCTCAATGCGGCCGAAAACTTTGCAAATTGTGGAAAATGTAAGACCGGGTGCAGGGATAAACAAAACAACTGAAAGAGTATGAGTGAGCAATTCCAACTTCATTGCATACGTTAAGGTTAACATCAGTACAAACAACTGAAGGTTACGTTGATTAAGGGAGCAAAGTGAACGAAAATAAGCATTTGCTACCCAGTGTGTGAAAAAATGGGATTGAAGAAACTAAAGCATGTGAAACATGGACATACAATAAACCAAACTGTGTTAATTTTGCTAACGTAACGTTTAATAGGACAATGGAAAATGTGAAAATTATCTATATAAAAAATTCATTGATGAAAAACTCCTCCAAAAAAAGTATACATGAAGATAAGATGTTTGACCTTTTGTACGTTCACATTCCTATTAAAGTTGCGATATCCACCTAAAACCTAAACTGGTATAAGAGAAGCCGCCCAGTTTCCAAAAAGAGTCAGCCTTTCAAGGTAGTGATATCAATCAATCAGAAAGAGGCCGCCAAGTTAATCACGCCGAATAATACTTTAGACGTTAAATGAAAACTTGAAGATTACTATACCGCGAGAAGCATTGTTCTAGTCTTCATTTAACTTTCGAATTATTAGTCAGTGTGATTAACATAGCTAATAGAGTTGACCTTGGTGTTCATTCTCTGGTTGAATGATATCGCTGCCTTCAAAGGGCGATTTTTTTTTGAAAACTTGGCGGTTTCACTTTTACCAGTTTTACTTTTAGGTGGATTTACCTTTCATTACGTCAACATGGAGTCACCCTAACGATATGATTTACTCCTGGAAAAGGCCAAGCTTTTTTATTACACAGTTTTATATTAAAGTATAAGAATAACAGAGTTTTAACTGAAGTTTTTGAATAAAAGAAACATATTGCTGCAGCAAGGTTCTATTTAACCCATTTCACATTTTAAACCGTGAGTTACACTTTACCATCAAGCCAAGTATCAAAAACCCAAGCTACCAGAGTTTTATCTTAAACACTGTGTCGAGATAAAGGTTCTATTTACCAACCAACCAAAAGAGTCTACGAAGATCTGGCCAACCAATGGGACGACAGCTCTCGTTCATCCCAAACTTCAACATGGCTTCCCACGTCTAGACGATGCTGGTTCCCATTTTACAGAAAAAAAGCTGGGAGGACAGGGAGAAATTTCAGAGCATAAAACTTCACAACAACAGCAAGTTGATGTTGAATAAAAGGTAGAGTTTATTTTTAAGTAACGTTTTTTAAATTCATTCATTAAATTTGTGATGCGGTGACAGAAAAGTGTGCTCACCGTCATCTTCAGTTTCTGATATTATTTTATACGGGTCTGCATAAAAAGTCGAAAGGCCCATGACAAATGACTGAAAGCGTAACGAACAAAAGGCAAACAGGTTCAAAAGACCAATACCACAGAATCTCGCAAGGGATACGTGCCGACATGAAGAAAGGGTTTAAAAAATAAGACCTTTATCCTATTCAGTTAGTCTACAAATGAGCTGGTCACGTGTTAAAATTATATGGCTCGCCCTGCTCTACTTGTCGAAGAAATGATTGAAATTGGGCTCAGGAAATGAGTAGTGCTATTGCAAATTCCTTGTAAAGGAATGCAGGTGAAAGAGGGGTATAAAATAGGCACGTGATGCCATATCTCTACTTATGGTTTAAATTTAAGTTTTCAATTTATGAAGACATAAATTAATAAGTCTTTTAATTAAATGACTTATTAAAGTCACAGTTCTTCCAAAATTGTGTAATCACTATGACAGTGCATAAAAGGCTCCCATACCATAACTTACGTGTTAGGCCCAAAAGCGTTGCAAATACGAAAAACTGAATAGTGCTAAAAATAATCACCGAAAGTAAGATTGTGAGGTAAGAATTTCGTACTCATTTCGTACTCATTAATTTCATATCCTGAAGCCCCGTATCAAAAATAGCATACACACAAAGCAAAATTACAAATACCAGCTGGACCGCTGCATGCTTCACGATGATTGAGTTTGCCCAACTGTGCTCCCTGTGTTTTGTCGTCGTAGGAAAGTAATTAACGCTGTCAATTTATTTCGCCCTACTGGCACACCTTTGCCCCCTTCCGTGACCCTGAACACCCCCACACCCAACTGCACCCCTCCCAGACTCCTCCAGTATGGGGGTCTGTATCTCCCCGGCACCACAGGTGTTTGGCATTTGCTTTTAATGTACTCCCCCATACATACGCCTTCCCCCTCAGAGAAACCTTCCTCCCCCCCCCTCCTCCCGATAATGTGTTTTTTTTTCTCCCTCCTACTTTTCTTCTCCTTTTCACCCCTCTCATTCCTCCCTGGCTGGAAAAGTCGGGTCATTCCCATGGATATTTTGGTGTAGCCCCAGAATTGCCATAATGAAGTTTGATTGAAGTCGGAAAAAAAACAGTAATCGAGGAAGCCAGCATTCACTAAGCAAGTAAGTCCGCTCATCAAAGAAAGTCAAAACGCCGTCAATGACACATTCCACAACAAAAGGGGAACGTTTTGGTTATAATTGTTGCAATTATAATGTCCCCCTAATTTATCGGTTTTCATTGTTTAAAAGTGTTGCTTCAAATTGACTTGTTTTTCACGGCGTTCGAGGTTGAAGCATTGTTGCGTTTTGTTAAAGCATTGTCAAAGTGGGAGTACAAGTATGGGAATAACTTAATATTTCATTGTTTAAAAGTATGGGAACAACTAAACATTTCATTGTTAAAAGCATGGAAACAACTTAACATTTCATTGTTTAAAAGTACGGGAATAACTTAATGTGGATTCGAATGGGGGCCCAGAAAAAGAGACTTCACAGCTTAACATTATCTACCGATATCTCAGCCCACTTGAAAAAATGCAATGGTGCAGGAACTACGGTACGAAAACTAACAAATGAACACCAAATTAAAACTTATCATTCATTGCTCACAAATAACCGTCATGTTGGGCACTTGCAGCGGCCAAAATGAAAGTTATGTAGCAATCACTACGCCATTTCACACCCTTTACCTGCAAAGCACATACTATAGTCCCAGACATGATCGTAGAACTGTCACTGGCATCGAGTTGACTTATGCAGGTATCATCTGTAACTTTAACTTTTATTAAAGGAACAGTTTCTACCTTCGTTTCCTGGCCCTTGAATAACTGAATATTTGGTACAAAAACAAGTTTTAACGTGTTTTCCAAAGTCCTGCCTTCCCTTGCGAATCACTATTTTTGTCGGTCGTAATGCAGTAATACCAATTTATCTACCATTTTCCTAATTTTTTTTATTTCTTAGGGCATAAGTTGGGCTTGTGTCCTTGTTCCTGATAGACCCAACAGTTGCCCTCAAAAAGTTTTTTTTTTCCTTTTTTGCTTTGTGGTCAGTCACCTTGTTCAAGGTTACTCATAATGTGTGATAGTGATACTGATGGCATATTTTTTCTCCACCATTTCTGGTTCAAAAACAGCACAATTTTGAAAAAAGTTCTTTTTTCTCCCGCTTTTTTTTTAGTAGCAACGGTATTTTCTGGAAAAATAGGGACTATTCAGCCTATTATCCTTGTAAATATTTTTTGAATGGGATGAGGATGAAATCGTTAAATCAGTTTACCGTGTGGTTCTGACTTCACATTTTTATTGTTCAAAGTGTGCTCCTTCACTTTTCACAATTGTAGAGTCGTCTAAACTGCTGGTTTTGAATTCCCAACTGTCAAGTTATGTGTTTGTTGGCAAATACACAAATTGTCACCACATGATTTTATATTCGGTTCCAAAGATTGAATTCACAGTGGCTTCCAATTGTGCAGCACTACTTATTAACGACAAATATAAGGTTTTGTGCTTTACTACCTAATTCCATGGTTATCGCTACTGTTACCGGGTACATCAAAGTAAGTACTGCAGTCGTATCCAGACAATGGTAGCACATTGGTCTTTGGCAAAATCAACTTGCAAGAGGTTGGGCTTGTATTTCAAAAATTCCCACTGGCATTCTATGTTTCAAATTGTGCTATTTATACGATGTGAGAAGAATGGAAATCTGCGTCGGGATTACACATTGGTTATGTCCCGTGCACAAGTGTTGACATATTTGTTAGATTAGTTGACACTTCAGCACTGGAATCTGTCATCTGTCAGCTGGTTTTCAGCTGCTGTCTGATGTTCAGGTTGTGTCATACCATGGCCACTAAACTAACTGGCCCACTCCAACGATATTAGGGGGTAGACAAAATGGCCGCCACGTCTGGTTCATTTCGTCGAGGTCTGTTCTTCGAGGTAGCAACTTTGTACGGTGCGATGCGACATCTATTGCCGGCTAGTGGCGGTTTTCGAAATAATAATTTAAATTTTTACGTAGATTTTGGTGGCAAATTTTTTATTATTTATAAGAGTATTTTTAAATGGTGTTTAAAAATATCACTCAGCCACAGTTAAGCTATTTCACTGCGTTTGCAAAAAAAAAAGCTACACGTTCGTTGGCATTTTGTACGGTGGGTGTCACCCTCGGTTGACAAAATGCGACAACTCAATCGCATCAGTGGCACTTTCGGCGGCCATATTGCCAACCCAGTCGCGTAATGCTATTTTTCATTCAAGATCCGGCCAGTACTGTAGATAGCCCTGGTCATACAAAGGCGATGTAGAATGGCGAAGTATTGGCTTCCTCACTCCAGCTTCACATCATCCTGCAGGAAAGTAGATAATTCATTAGGTTAAGGGCCACGTCCGCATTGCAATCGTGTAACATACTTTAGCCGCGGTGAACCATTGCCAGATGTCCAACCAAACACGTAAGTCTTACCGCTGAGCCATAATGCGTCCTAAAGGAAACGTCCATAGGCAGCATTTAACAGACACACAATTTCACATTCACATATGCTGTGCTCGTATGGGTCAGCGGTAGGACTTACGCCCTTGGTTTCAAAGGTCGTGGGTTCATTTTTCCTGCTCGGGCAGTCTGACATTTAAGTCAAAAGGGCAACGTAAATAGGTTTGCATTCGTATTTACTTTTAATAACTCAACCAAATTTAAGATATCTTAGCCCAGTTAGTCCGGAAGCTACCAAAACACAGTTGCATGTTAGTTTATAAATGAATTTTGAGCACAACCTTTTTTGATTATGTTTATAAGAGACTTTTTAGTCGAATTATCAGGGTTTCACCCTTTTCAATACTAAACTGGTATCGACTAGCAGTATTGGCTAAAATAGTTACAATCCATCTTATGTTCGTTCTCAAAACCAAAAAAACTCCGAAAACTCCACTTTTGGGACTTTTAACGCTTAACAGAGTCACAAGACTGAAATGTATGTTATAACTATTGACCCTTTAAATTTACAAAAGCTTGTATGATATCACTTCTTTCTTAAAGAACAAAAAATATTCAGTATTCCGGCTGTATTTGAATACCAGTACTCGACCAGTATCGTATCCAATCAGATTGGCAAAACCAAAAACAGTACAGCCATGCAGATTAGTACAAAAACGATCCACAAACAAATTTCATGCTAGTTTTAAATAAATTTTGAGGACCTACATTGATTCAAACAAATGGTGGACTTTTAGGTTAGTACAGATCCAACCAAAAAAAAATGTTGCAGCTTGACCATATCTTTCCTTGAATCACGCAATTAAATAGACTTCAGTCTTATTCATATAGGAACTATCCGTAAAGAATTCCACGTTGATGTACAGATTAATTTTGAGCATGTTCTTCCTTGATTTCAGCAAATTTAGGAGAATTTTGCCCGATTAGTACGAAAGCTAGCCAAAAAAAATTGCTTGTAGGTTCGGACATGGATTTTCACCGATCATTCCAGGATTCCAGCAGAATTCAGTATTTTCTGCCCGATAAGCAAGGCGACACCAATTCCGATACTAACTACAGATGCAAACCTATTTACGTTGCCTTTTGGACTTATATGTCAGACTGCCTGAGCGGGGAATCGAACCCAGGACCTTTGAAATCAAAGGCCAAGGTCCTACCGCTGAGCCAGACTGACACGGCCTTGAAAATACTGGTGTCGGTACGGTGCTGAGCATCGTCTCATTAGTGCCAATATTTCGAGAGTTTTTGAATGGTAGTTAGTTCAAGTTGATAACTTGTGTTATTTTTGTGTTATCTATCAAAAGCCAAAATAATGCCCACCCACAAAAAAGAAAAACAACACTTTAGTGGAAAACAGTTTACTAAAAAAAGTCATAAAAGTAAATCTGATAATAATCGTTGCCTTTCAGTTTTGTATAAAGTTGACCAAAACAAACGCTTGCTTCACTTTTATCTTAAACAGCAACAAATAATTCAGCCACGGTATTGCACTCGTACTCGACCAATTGCAATATCGGGTAAGATTGGTAGCACCAATCAGTACCGTATGAGAAAAAAGGAACAGAAAAAAAACTGAGGGAAAAACGCTGGTCAAACAAAGAAACCAATTGTTTTTATCCCCTCTTGTATTTGTTAGTTTAGCATTTCTGAAACATTCAGTAAACTTAAGATACTTTGTTGTCTTTAGGCACTGATATTCAGGAACATATTTTAACTTCTAACTTTTCAGACTAGAAAATTTACACATTCACAAAGCATTATTAGAAAAAGTTTCCTAACAATAAAATGCAAAACGTGAAAGTAACTGCTTTGCTTAGAATACAAGTTTTAAACATTCTGTATCACTTTAGTTAAGAAATAACGATTTTCAAGGAAACGTGTTCTATTTTTAATGGCAATCTTTATTAAACCATGCGCAATGGCTGTTTACTGTGACGTCACCATGAGTTAGCCAATGACGAACGAGAATAGTGGATCATTGGCCGTCTGATTGGACTAGCCCAGTCACGTGATATGCACGTCACAGCAAACAGCCATGGCGCGTGGTATAAAGTTATACTACTCCAAAACAGTACGAAGTCTATGAGTTTCAAACTTTTATTAATTTAAATGGTACATGCATGTAACTGGCACAACACGTTGAGAGCTTCCACGAATATAAAGGTTATTCATAATTAATAAATTAAAAAAAGTTGCATGTAAACATGTAATTACGGGTCTAAAAACGTTACATCGATTCGAAAGTTGCCACATTCCTTTACGAGACTAAAAGATAGGTGTCATTAAAGTTCCAGTGGTTGTATACGTTGTAGTACTTTAATAGTTTCACATTTAAGCTCCTGTTTTTTTTTAAGTTACAATATATTTGCAAGTTGCATGATACAAACGTTATGTTGTTTATTGGTTACAACTATGAATAACGTTGCAGTAACTTTAAAAGTTGCATATTCAAGTTCCTTTTCTAAAGGTTACAAAATTATGTATTTGAAAGTTGCTTGCTATAAAATGCCAAGTTGTCTATTGGTTACAATAATTGTGATAAAGTTGCAATATTTAAGAGTTGTACATTCAAGCTCGTTTTAAGAAGTCCAATATATTTCAAAGTTTCAGCTATACATGTTGTGTTGTTTATTGTTTATAATTGTTGTAAACATTGTATTACAGTACTTTAAGAGTTGCACATTCAAGCTTCTTTTCTAAGGATTGCAAATGGTAATTGAAAGCTAAATGCTATAAACATCAAGTTGTCTAATGATTACAATAGTTGTAAACGGGGCAGTGGTTTAAAAGTTACACTACCAATATCCTGATTTTAGTTACAATATATTTAAAAGTTGCATGACAAAAACGTCAAGTTGTCATTGGTTACAATTATGGCAAACGTTGCAGTACTTTAAAAGTTGTACAGCCACGCTCCTGTGCTAAGGGTTACAAAATTATGTATTCGAAAGTTGCTTGCTATAAAATATCAAGGTGTCTGGTGTCTGGTTACAATAATTGTGATAAACGTTGTAGTGTGTAAGATTCGTATATTCAAGCTCGTTTTAAGAATTGCAATATATTTCAAAGTTGCAGCTATGAACGTTGTGTATTTTATTGGTTACAATTGTTGTAGACATTGTACTTAAAAAGTTGCACATTCAAGATCCTGTTTTTATTAATTGCAACATATTTCAAAATCGACAGCAATAAATTCAGCGTACGAATGTTACATCATTTATATGCCCCAGCTACATGTCTGATACCTGCAAAGTTACCATTGTAGAAGTAAAGCTTACATGATGTTAACACGTTAGAATGTTCATGTTCTTAAGGTAACAACCATGCTTCATATCAGTTACTTGTTATTTACTTTCAAAACCATAGTAACCTTTAACAATTCGGTAACCTTTAATTCCTTCAATTACTGTTATATTTAAAGTTACTGTGCTAGAGTAGACAAGAAAACAGTTTTGAATGAGGAACTAGAAGAAAAAACCTTCGTAACATTGAGTTTACCTGAAACATTTTAAGTTTGGGTGTTTTAACTCGTATATTGTCGCTGTAACTTTTAAGTCGTTGAAATTAAATTTACCAGACTTCTGCATTCTCAGAACAAATTTGTCAACACAACCCTGTCAAAATTACCAGAATCTTGAGCAAAAAGATCAGTTCAATTCACATCATTTTCTTTAATGATACGTTTTGGCAAAATCTAAACGATACAACAACTCAAACATATTCATAACGCACAAACCTGTTATAGATCCAATCAATCCTCCTAAATCACACAACAGTTTTACAATCGAATCTGCAGCCTGAGTAGTGAATGTTAAAATCACATCACTATTAGGGCTAACCCTTAATTCAAAATCTTCCATTTTCGTACTCAGAATATTAACGATTCTCGTTTCATATATCATCTTGGTGCAAGGTAGTAAACACTTACAGTCGTCTGGGCCTCCTGGCAAAACAAATAACTCAAAATACTTTTTATGGGACAATGTACCTGTTTTACTAGAAGTGCATGCCGATAGGTTCATCTCAGGCATATAAGGAAGGCTATGGGAGGGAAAAATGACAAAATTAGAATTCTAAGGCACATTTTCTTGAATTTTATTTTATTTTCAAAATACTGAAAAAAAAAAGTATTCTGAAAGAATTTAAAAGAAAAGACCTACATCCTTAGAGGGGCTGTAACACCCTAAGGCAATCTGTTAACGGTTTTTTTTAAGAACTGATAAAAATAAATTTTCCATCTGTATCTCATCATCCTAACAATTGTCCATGACTTGCTGCCTAATATATTCCAAAAGCCACATTCCAGCAGTAAAAAAAAAGTAAGGAAAAAAACTTGTTGATTTTCGGCTGCTGGTAAATAATTAAGGATTTACGTATTTTTAAGCACAACGTAATCACGTAATAAACAGAAGAAAAAAGAAGATAGTAAAAATCATTAACCAAATGGTAACGGCAAAACTAAAAACTAAATTAAAATCTTCTTGAAGCTTACATCTGAATCCTACACCTATATACAGGAGCTGTAATCCTAAGGCTAGCTGTTAACAGGTTTTTTTTATGACCTGATTAAAATCAATTTTTCCACCTGTATCTCAGAATGATAACAATTGTCCATCACCTGGCAACATATACGTCCCAAGAGCCAAATTCCACCAATAAGAAAAAATATGGAGAAAAGCTTGTTGGTTTTCGGCTGCTGGTAAATAATTAAGGACTAAGTATTTTTAATGACAACACAATGACGTAATAACCAGAAGTAAAAAGAAGATAGTAATAATCCTTAACCAAATGGTAATGGCAAAACTTGAAAGTAACTTAAAAATCTGCTTGAAGCTTACACCTGAAACCTACAGATGAAAGAAGCAACGTTAGCAACCTGTTTTAAACAGTAAACCCCTTACCCTCAAAGAAAGCAGAATTTAAATCTTTACATTAATTGCAATAAAAACATTACAACTTTCCTTAAAAAAATAGGTTGGAAAAAGGAAAGCAACAAATATACGAAAGTTCATACTAAATGAACTGACAATAGAGTGAATTTCCATTATAATGCATTTTTAATCCAAGGATGTAAAGTTCTCTTACCTACAGCGAATTTGCAATGAAAGCTTTAGGTACAAACAGTCCTTGATGCAGTTGTAATGTTCGCTCTCATTAAGACAGTCAGAAGCCTGACCTTCAACGGATATTACCTATAATTATAAAAAGAAAATAGAAACTAAGTACAGGGTTGTGAAAAACCAGGATGTTTTAACATGCCCGAGTAGGTACGTTTTTATAGATTTTTTTATGGAACACTCTTCGGGTTTTATCAAATTTCTCTGCATAGTTAACTTTATTTATTTACTGATTTTTTCTGCTGAGTTCTGCCCCAGTTAAATAGGTTTTTTCAACTTTTGGTAAAGTCTAGTCAAAAGTTTGCAATCTCCTTCGCAAAAGTAAAAGAAGAGAAAAACTTGTAAAAATATTGTAAGTCGTTTATCGCTAAGCCTAAGGACTGGTAAATTTAAATATTTTTTAAATTAAACGTAAAAATTATAGAATGTTGCAACCATGTGTTATACAAGTTGCATAAGTTGGATAGTAAACATTTGTCGAAAAAATTATCTCTGAAGCATTTTTTTCAATCACAAACTCTTCCCTTCACCAAAAAAACAATTGAAGAACCCCACTTACTGGGTTTGACAGGTGTTTTACTGAGTGACCAAGTTGGTTTTACTGGGCTGGGGTGTGACGTATGAATGGTGGAGTCATACTGTGGGTTCTATCCCAGACTAAAACATTGGAAGCAACACATTCTTTGCTAGCAGATTGTGGGCATGTTTAATTGCAAGTAAGCCTTGAAATAAACTTTACAGGACATGTGACTCAACACATCACATGGTTAATGTCAATACGTCAGTATGGCAGTCTACATACATGCCCTCCCAATACTATGGAAGTATGTTAGGCTGGGTTGGGGTTGACATGAAGGATATCAGTAGTGATAACATTGTCATGCCTCAAGTGACGACACGACAATAGAACAGGCAAATTAAAAAAAGTAAATAAAAAATCTATTGTCTAGTTGAAAAAATTATTATTTTTTAACTGTCCACAGATATTTTTTGTTAGTTGTGCGTAACGTTATGAAATTGTATGTTATTTATTTTATTTCAGATGCGCTTTCAAAGACAATAACTTATGAATTTGTGAAAGCTAAAAAAAAAAAAAATTGAAAACACTTTATAAAAAAGTCTGAAAATTTAGTGACTTTTTGAAATTTGTAGATCCTTGAATCTTTTTCCTGCCACAAGCAGAAATGTACAGGACGGAAACTTGACTTTTGAGTCCTTAGCACAACTTTGCAATCTTTCTACAAACCACGAAAGAGATGTTTACTTTTGAAGTTGATTTCCCAAATAGAATTTTTTGCAGCATCACCAGATGACGATTTGCTATGCCAAGCAGCTGCTTACCACATGCTTCTTAGTACGCATGCTGACACTCTCGGCCCGAGAAATACATAAACAAATTATAGGATTAAAAACAGAGACCAAGTTTCACCACGAATAACAATTTCAAATACATTTTTGCCAGCACTGCACAATTTAAAATGATCAGGTCTGTTCCCGATACATGTAACGCGGTACTATACATTTTCGAACCTCTTGCACGGATTAAAACCCAGCCTTCAGTTGGGCTGACATTCAACGCAGGATGATACAAGGAAGAAACAGCTTCGCCCACGCTATGTTGTGTTCTTTATTAGAGATTTGTTATAAATTCATTTTATCGGTAGCTTTTCTTACTCACTTTGGAAGACCCGAAACTACAGTAGGCTTTGACCCTTCAGTTTCACAAACAAGTGATTTAATAGCCTTTCGCTTTCCCACTCGTATCTCAGTGGACTCTGAATTTGCTTTAGGTGGGGTCTGCCTGATTGTTACAGGAGGCTCCCCACTTTCTGTTTCACATATTTCCCGAGATGGGGCACTGGAATCTTGAAGCAAGGCACTACTAGCAACCTCATTGGACTCAACCACTCAGGCATGTTTAGGGGACAAGCTTTTCATAACGCTGCTACCTGGCTTTGGCGTTTGGATTCGACTAGTTGCATCAGATGTTAACTCCTTATTTGGTGATTTCTTGGTTGTCGTGACACGAAATGTCGTCTACATGATTACCCTATGGATATTCTCTTAGAATTAGCATTTGGCAAATAAACCTCATGACTTCCTTTGCTCTTGATGATGACTGCTCAAAGAATAACTCTTTTTGATGTTTAGACATTCTTGCTCATTATCTCTAGATTATTCAATGCGGAATTTACTGATTTTAACGACGGAATTAATGGCTGTTGAGCTGAACTAGCATCATCTTCATTCTCCCGCAACCTAATATGGTCACGGTGCTTAAGGATTTCCGTGTCTTTACCAGTAAGTACGGAATAAATTTGGTGCGACAACCGTTTAGCTATTGTGCCAGGCAGCCACAATTTAGTGGAAGTTTTACTAAAGTTACTATACCAAATCGGGGTTTTTATTTGATATTTATGGAGTGTACGGTGTTGTGTACTCTTGAATTTGTTTCACCTATTGGCATGTAGTAACTGAAATAGGATCCTGGAATAACAGATCCAGACGTGACTTAAATTCACGATTGAAACATAATTTACCAGTTGATTGAGTAGCGGCACTAAGTGTGATTCGTGATGACAACTTGTACGCAGTTATACTTTCCTGGATTCCAGAACCATTACGCCGAACAGCCTTGTACACTCTTTAAAATTCCTGACATAAATTTCAGCTAAACCATTAATGCACGGTGAAAACGCGGGACCTGTTAGGTGACGAATAACATTTAATTTTAGAAAGTTTTGAAATTCAGCCGCCATGCACTGAGATACGTTGTCTGCAACTAGACAGTCCATTTAGCCGTATTCAGCAATGTGGGTATTAAAAATTTGAATAACTTTAGCTGCAGTTGTGGTCTTCATTTTGTGCACAAACGGAATTTTCCTGTAGGTATTGGAGCGGAACTAGGTGGGATGGTCCTTAACCCTAACTCCAGCCTAACGGAGAATTAGCCTAAAGATGTTCACTCACATGATGTTAGAAACACAGCCAACACTGTGATCCAGTTTCGTAAAGTTGTTATATTTGCTCGCCTTGATTCACGGGGCTAGGTGGCTTGTGATTTGATGGCTACATCCGTAGCTTTCTGGGCATGGCAAATTTGAAGATTTCGGGGGGCAATTTCAAAATAGTGTTCCAAAAAGATGTGTTGACCAGTCCGGAATGAAAATTGGAACGCCAGCATCTAGCCATGGGCTCACAGATCATCAAGTCACAAAGACTCACACGCTCCGATACAATGATTGTGGGTTACAAATAGTGCAAAGGGACTGTCATTACAATGAATTTGGTTCACAAAATAGTATATAACACGGCCGAATTGTTGGCAATAATGAGTTGGTCTTGAAGTTGATCGTAGAAAGTCCAAAACTTGATCGGTATTGTCGCTACCACTGACATTGATAATGGCAGCATCACAGGACGGGTGCTGCAGCATCTACCATTATTAGAAACACGTAATTATCCAACGAGCCTAAAAAACCGGCATGAAATCTGGCATTCGCTTTTAGTGGATACTCCCAGGTGTGCTTGGGACCTGACACATGCGTATCTTTAAATTCTTGGCAGTAAGTGCAAGATTTGACTTTCTTTTTGATACCATCGTCAATCGACAGCCACAAAATTTGTGCTCTAGCCGAGCCTCTCAGTTTAACAATTCCTAAATGTAAACTATGAGGATCGTGCAGAATTTGTCTACGCAAGACTATCGGAATTATGGCTCTGTAACCCCAAAAGTAAGTATCATATTCAACAGTGATTTCATTATGGCGAGTGAAGTAAGGTTGTAAATCTGGATCATCGCAAGTTACCGGCCAGCCATGGTGAACCTAACGATACACCTTGCAAAGAACTGGGTTCGTACGACTCTCAGCTACCAGTGTTTCATTTTTAACTGGGAGATTAGAAATAGTTTCAAACGCTAATACATTACAATAGCCTCCGCCTCCTCGAACTCGCCGTCGTTGGGCAGTGGAAGCCTCGACAATGCATCTGCTGTTAAATTATATTTTCCTGGTATGTGTTGAAAATCATAAGGGTAACCATTAACATGACTGCCCAGCGCTACACCCTTGCTGCAGCCATTTGCAGAATATCTTTTTAGGACCGTTATTCCACACTAAAGCCTTCTGGTCAGACTGTAGTATGAACTTTTGCCAATAGACATACTCACGGAACCTTTTTACTCCCCACACCATGCTTAGCACTTCTCTATTGAAATTACTGTAGGCCCAAATACCTTTTTGAGTTTACGTGAAGCAAACGCAATGGGGGGTGACTTACTATTAGGCATAATATGCATCAGGCTTGAACCTACGCCATAGGGTGAAGCATAGTAAACGAATTTTAGCTTGAACTAAAAAAAAATTGGGGACCACTTGCCCGGAGACGAAGTTTGGGACGAATTGTCCCAGAACGAAATGTCCAAGGACAAACCTTTTGAGACGAGTTGTCCGGGGACGAAATGTCCGGAGACCATATTGTTGTCCATGAGTTCAGGGGGTGCCATGGTGGAGCCTTGTACAGCATATTACATAGAAATGTGTATAAATTTAAAAAGATTTCTTGCAACTAAAAGATACAAAGAAGCAATTCATTTCAAATTTATCAAACCTTCCGATTTATTCTTTATTCTAATACATAATTCTTCAGTTTTTCAAAAGATCTCATTCTATGAAATATACAATGATAAATCAGTAACAATTGTTTTAATCAAAACATTTCCTAACATATTGACGTTGTCGTGTTTGTATTATTCAATACTGACCGAGTCCATTCATTTCAATGCTGTTTATTGGTAAAAAATATATATAAGTTCATTACCTTCATGCTGTACTTTACAAAAGTATTGTTGTAGGGTGAAATGTACTGGTACATCGAATAATCCATAGGATATGCCTTCCGTGAACTGAAATAAACCTACAAAAACAGAAATTAGAATGTTACCAGAAAATTTATTCAGATTGTTTGCGTTAATAATTGATCTTGATATGACTTAAGTTTAACTTGTCAAATAACAACGTTGACAGCATCCATTGGTTCAACGACCATTCACTTCTATTTGCGTTAAGAATGTCGTACGTCTAGATGCTGTATAGTGAGAAGTTACATTTTTTAAAATTACATTTAAAAACATGCAATAAAGTTGTGCACGCTTCGTGCCATCAAGAAACATCAAAAATTTAACACTAAAGTATAATAAAATTATATCTCTAGTGGTTGCTGATTTTCTTTTATTAAAGTCAAACCTATAGCGTCTATGCTATACGACACTATACTGTAATACACCATTCTTGTTACTTTCCAGTTTTTTTTACTAGAAAATTGAAACTGTTGATCATTTTACTGACTGGTTGAAGTAAATCATCAAAAAAGTGTACAACATTCAGAGAAATATGTGCGTAGTGTGATACAGAATACTTGAGCAAAATTTATTTAACCAATTAATTTTTTTTGGCCAACCTTCATATAGTCTGTTCCACAAATTGGTTGATACGCATACCAAATAGTTGGCTTTCTAATTTTGGACAGAGGATTTCCACCTGAAAAGAAAAATTAAAAATAAAAGCAAATGAAATATCTGCTTAGTGCTTTAAATGAGTGACTGGCCTCTCAGTGTTCAGAATCCTCACACCATAGAAAGGTGCACTGTGGTTGTTGTGCGCTATAAAGTGGGTATTGTGCACTTTGCCTTACAGACTGCCGCAATAAAAGTTTCTACCAGCTTATGCTTTAAAGGTAGGTAATTCGCCAGGAAAGTCTGCAGAATCTAGCACTATCTAGCATCCGTTATTTTTCTTTAGGAATGCACAAAGAGATTATTTTTTAAAGAAACAAATCTAATCTAAGCCTCTTTAATTAATTAGTAATATTTGGGAGCAAGCTGTAAAGATTAACAATATCATGGCCACGAGACAGTATCGAGATAGAATCTTAAAAATCTACCACAGCGCCATCTGGTGGCCATGATATCGCTAACCTTTGCAGATTGCTCCCAGGTCCACGAGGATATACTCACTTTTCACTCAGTAATTAAAGAGGCTTACGTTAGGTTTGTTTCTGTGAAAAAAAATTATTTGTGCCTTCCATTGCTTGCTGCAAGCAATTCATCTACGCGGGATAGCACCACATTCTGCAGATGTTCTTTCAGAGACCTATCTTTTAGTTACCCAGTGAGAGCGAGCATTGTCGCGGGAATAGAGTGATGACGTGGTACCAGAAGTGCTGAAGTTACTGACATCATATAAAACGTTAGAGTTTACAGTTCGAATTTGTAATTGTACCAACTGAAATATACGTAACATACGACACATGTAGTCCCCCAATGTTCAACGGAAAATTGCCTAGCCAAAACATTTTAAAACGGATTCATAACAAGTGAAAGCTTAAAGTTATGCAAATAAAATTCAGTTACTGTATATCATAATTATGAAGTAACGAGACAAATTAACGGATATTTCGTTTGGAGGATATAAATTTACCTTTTAAAATTTTATTTTACTTCCGTTACGTGATACAGTGATGTAAATACTGTGCTTTTGGAGTAAAGTCAACGACCTGGCCGTCTGAACCCCCCCACTGACCACCCACTTGAAAAATTATTACAATGCTAAAATACACTAAAAGAAAACTTTCAAGAAGGAAGGATTTTGTCATGTGCTGTGTCGCACAGGAATTTCTTGGTCTGGACCTGAGCCCTTACTTCTCTGTAATGTGTGGTGCAGTGGCAACCCGGACCACTGCACTGTGACTGAGGTTGGCACTAGTGACCAAGCTGTCGACGCGCCATTAAGCCGCATCTCCCCCCCCCCCCTTACTTTCATCATGTTATGCCTAAGGATGAATAGTGAAGTTTATTTGTTTGGATTTTTTGCAGTGGCACACCCGAGCGGGGAGGGAGGACAGTTCACATTTCAATTTCTACTGCTGTTTTATTTGTCAGTGCTTGCTCCCCCCCCCTCAGCCAGACCCGAAGTTGATGTTTCATTTAATTTAATTTAATTTAATTTAATTTAATTTAATTTAATTTAATTTAATGTTTCAAATGTGGTACAATTGCTGAAAATGAGTTGTTTTTCAGGATTATACGGGACTTAAAGCACCCCCTCCTCCTTCCCTAGACCATTAAGCTGATTAATTTTGGCCCCTCACAAACAAAATTCCTGCATTCTTTATCATTTCTGTTTTTTTAGTGAAGTCCCCTGATTGTTCAGTGGGCCCCTGATGCCAATGTTGGACCACTTCAGTGATGCAAATTATTTAAAAGTACTCGAACCATTATTTGTTTTGTCTTATTTATCAAGGTCCTAGTGCACATTACTTGGCATCAATAATATATGAAGAAGATATTATTAAAAAAAATTGACAAAGAAAATTATTAAACCAGTCATAAATTCTGAAGATCACAATTAGTCCGTCGATCATGAGATGCTAAAATACGTCTTTTCCGTTGTATCGCGGTTACGAGCCAAATTCTGAAATTTGTACTATAAATTAAAATTCTGATTGTCTCTCCAGACGATTTCTCGCAAACCACTTATCTGACATTGATACAAATTGGTATGCTCTGTTGGTAAAAATTGGTATGTTCAGAGTGCTGCTATTGTCAGTTTTTTTTCTGTTAAAGGTAACATGGTATTTGTAATGTATTTCTATTTTAACTCGGAACCATGCGATAGGTATGGGGTAAGTCTGGTTTAAGAATCAATCCAACTTATGTTAGATTTTGGTGACGCTAATATCGCACTCAGTTTTGTATTCATTTCCGTAAACATGAGTCAGCAATATACGAAGTATCCACCATTTTGCTTCTTAGCTTGTATGATTTGTCACGGCCCAATGGAAACAGTGCCAGCAGGCCGTGGAAAGAGGCTGACACGCTATCACTAAATATTATCTTCCGAACAGAGGCAAAAGCCACATGCCCTCTGGAACCGTGTTCTGGGGTTTCAATAACATACATTAAGCATACATTTAAAATTTATTTTAAAAATGGCTTAAAAATACGAAATATCATCCACACTGTCCTTTGGATATTATGTGACTGATCCTTAATGAATAACTAAAAAAATTTATTCAAAATATTTTTCGTAACCAATTCACGTATATGATTTCAGTCCAGTGCTCCATTTATACGATTCCTACACAGTTCTGTGCAAACTAATCCAACAATGATTTTTATGTGCGGATCTAGGTAGCTTTACCACCAAGCACGGGTGCTGCTGTATAAATACAGCAATAGCATTATTTCGAAATAAAGTGGTTTTTTTTTTACCGTTTGTGATTATTTTCTGCATTCTTCAAACTAAAAGAACTTCACTATGGCATATTGTCGTAATATGTTTTTATTGTAATTTATGCACAACAAATCAATATTATTATGGAGCGCTAGCAATATTAATAAATCTTCACGTAGTGACACGAGACAAATAAGCGCAATACATCACAAAAAGGAAACAAAAACACACAAAACAGAAAAGGTACACAGAAACGAGAGAAACGAAATTAGACATTGCAGATGTATTCGTCCAAGGACGAGGTGGCGGGAATGGTGTTCAGGATGAAGGCGGCATTCCCCCGCTGAACAGCAATGCTAATCCGTTGCATTAAGATGGTAGTGGCCCGTTAATCCCCACTAGTGGAAGCAATCCTGCGGCCAATGGCATGCAGCAAAAAAAGGCCGTCGGGACCTATAGAGCCCAAAGACTCGATGGCGATGGGGCAGAAGATGTACTGGCTACCCAGGTACGCGTAGTTTCCCTTTTTCCTTTGTTCGGCGGCAGAAGTGGCACTCTCAGGCTGCAAGGCTCTAGTGTTCAAGTAGGAAGGAGCCAAGCAGTCTGTACACGTAAAATTCCAGACTGGCTGACGCCCCCGTTCCATGGGATTAAAGAAATGCCATAGGGACGTTTTCCATTCTCACGGTCAAGGCTAACGGGTTCAAGCTGAGCAGGTATTCCGGAAGACACCAGGGCACGTTTGACGAGATCGTTAACCGCCGAGTGACGGGACCATCGACCAGCACTCTTCGTGCAGCTAAAGCCATAAGTCCCAGATGAGTCGACATGGGCACCACAGGGGCAAACATGGGGCTCGCAAATCAAGCACCCAAGGTGTAAAGCAATGGCAATGCGGATAGCTCCATCATCCAAGTGGGTGCCTATGGTAGAGCATTAATCCGACACACAGATTCCTTCGTGGAAATCCCCAAGAGAAGGGCCTTTTGGTAATTGTCATTGTGCTGTTAATACTGTTCTCAGGGCTACTAGCCTTATTGATCGGCTCCTTACGACAGCTAATGAAAACGTTAGACTCAGCAAGTTCCGAAACTGCATTTCAAACCTGGAAAGATAACATAGCTATGCAGGGTCCGACATTCCAGTTTTGCAACATTATTCTAATATTTTAGAAATTTGTTCTGTTGTTCATTCGTGGTCATAGAAAGAGAGACTTGAAATTCATGGAAGCTCTTTCACCGCAGTTCTTTGCAATGGACAGAACAAATTACGCAAGGTGTATTCCGATTAACATCAATCACGCCTTCGCAATTAACAATCTGCAAATATTGCAAACGATTTCAATTGGACCAGATCCGGATGTAAATAGACAGACTCTTACCAGAAATTGCAAAAGCCTACTGATAAGTTTTTACGTGGTTGCAGAGTCCATCTTGTGTCCACTAGGAAGTACGGATGCGAAAATGCTGTGCCTGTGTTCACATGGGGGCAAGAATGGTAAAATTGCTGTGATGAACAGATTATTTACGGCAATTTATATTCTTTTATAGTTTCATTACATATGCCACGCTTTATTTTTTAAGTTTTAATCTATAAAATACTCATTCCCAAAGTCAAACAGAAATACTTTTCAATGTAACATCATCATCTTTGGGGAAATTAAATTCTTGGGTTGGTTTCACCAAGTCAGAAAGCGTCGTTTGTTATGCTTTCGTTTTGCTCAAAAATTCATTTTGATTGCTAAAATTAGACATGACAATATTTTCGTGAACTTTCACCGTAATATGACATTAAGATAGCGACCGTTTTCAAGTTTAAGCTATCTTTGACATGTTAAAATCATGGTTTATTTAATATTTTCTCCATCGTTACCTTTTGAAGTTGGCACCCCACCGGAATGTGTTCACATGCCTCAAGGAATGGCAGTACACATTTTTATGCTCTTGTCCAGCGTGTAACTTTTTTCCTTTAAGCGACTGAACTATATAGCCTTTTTGGGGGGATTATATTAATCACATCTTATACTTTTTCATATAATGTATACTGTTTAGTAATATTGGGTCAATATTAGTTTTCAATTGGGAAAATTGTACTTATTTACAGTATGAAGCCTATGTTGGAAAAATGTTATATTTATAACATGTACATTTTGCATTGCTTGGCTGTATTCATTTCATGCTGTCCCAATGCGGAAATTTTGCTATCAGTCTCCAATGTAAGCCAATGAGTACAGGATAATGCCCGAAAACCGTGAGCCATTCCTAAATAATGCCGAAGGGCACGTACCGCCGTCGGAATGAATAAATGCATTTATTAGGACATTGACCCGCAGCCACGCGTCCTGCTACATCAGCTAAACTTAGCCTAAACTGCAATTCAAATCAAACGCAAAAGCAAACTGCAACCGAACCAACTGGGGGTCACATCAACCACCAGGGGAATGGGAAGTAGAAAATAGAAACAGAGGAGGTGGAAGACGGAGCAGGAAACTCAAACACGAACACCCAGCTTCTAACACCGCCGTCGGGCTCCTGTTAGAAATAACTAAGGTTTGAGGCATTATTTGGCTGAATACGCTCGCTATAACAATTGATCAGCGTATTACTTGGCATTGTTGTAGCCTTTTCTACAATGTCAATCGCACCGTTTCAAAGGCTCTATTGTTTAAAAAAAACGTTGTGTGATGACCAGGAGTGGTTAACGCTCGTTAAACCCTTTGAAACCCTTTGTTGTGTGAAGGCTGATTTCCCATTTCCCTTGTTTCCGAAGGAGAACTTCTTAAACAATACCCTTTAAAATATATGGCAAATGTCGTATTATTCCGATGTTTTCGTTGCAGTCTGACTGAGCAGTTTTGTATCTGCTTGTTCACCAAAGAGGCATTTCGGATTCGAGAAAGATATTCTGAAACTAGGAAGTTTATTCATTATGTGTGCGCCACACCTCGCAGTAGAGACAAATTGTAGTAATATTCCGAATCGTTTCAAAATAGAGCAGTAGCTACAGCTACAACGTTATGTGGTGAATCAAAGATATCTCTCAATGTTTCATTACTATTTTACTTGTTTGTCAAGTGCCGGCCAGCCAATCTTCTGCGAATGGCGCTTCTAGCTGCAATAATGCAAAAGGCATTGTTAGACTATTGCTGCCCTCGTGTTGGCCAAATTAGAAACATTCAGTGTATTCTAAATATTGATTGCCAACATTGTACTTTTTTTTTTTAATCTTAAGAGCCTCAAGTCAGCAGAAGCAACTTAATGCTTGTATGGCTGAACCGGCTCAATTTTGAACATCACCAGACTTTTAGAGAAGAAGAAATATCTGATAAAGGGAGGTGCCAACCCAGTGATTCGATTCGGGAAACCTCCGATCATCGTAGAGGCCGAAAGATCGTCCAGAATTGGCCAGAATAGTTCTCATAGCCGCTGAAGGAGTATGGTAGCCTCTCACGCTACCCTGGCCAGCAGTCCTGGCGGGGACTACTATTAGTTTTTCATCAACTAACTAAATAATGTTTAAAATATGTACTCTGTATTGGCCACAAGTGCTTTTGCATTATATAATATAAGGCCTATATTTCTCAAATGATGTCTTTACTCTAGATAGATATAATCATGTTTGCCAATATTCCGTTGAATGTTGGTCCAATAAAGGTAATTTTACCAATATTTTTCCAACGTATCCACCATAACATCAGTATCACAACAATTCTCTGATAACAACAATATGAACAAAAAAAAAGGGTTAAAGGGTTTAACGAGCGTTAACCACTCCTGGTCATCTGCCCGAAGCCCTAAGGCCCTATGTCTGCAACAGCCAGATTCCCAGGAGGTCACCCACCCAAGTATCAACCCAGCCCAATGCTGCTTAACTTCGGAGATCTGACGAGAACCGGTGTTTCCAGCACTGCAAGGCCGCAATATGAACAAGAATCCAACTCAACAAATAGCTACAACAAACAAAGGTCTACCCGGGACCAGTGTAAGTGGCACCTTCCCTTCTGTCCTCCCAGTCACTCTCGTGGCTACATCATTATTATTATTATTATTACAACCACAACTTCTCAATGAAGTCGAACCACGAACCGGGCAGACGGACAGAGACGGACAACTTTACTATGATATAAATGGAACTGCTCAGACCACCATTTACATTAATTGAAGGAAGGCTTACGACTGTCAAATGTGTTGCATGTTCCATCGTAGAGTCTTGAAGAGAAACTCCACTTCTTGTTATCATGTGAATGAACTCCATCAATTCCAAAATCCCGCAACTACAATGTGGATTAGTATGAAAAAAAATCGTTGTCAATGCATCAGCAGAATAAGCAGTACAGTTAGAATAAATAAGCATTTCCTATAGATTAGACAAATTTACACATAGAAATGTTAACGGAAAATAAAGTACTAGGATTATCAACGTTGATCATTTTCTGCTAATCAAATAAGACACGCAAGAAAATCATATTAGAGAACTTAATGGTGGGGAGGGGGTGACAGTGGAACAGCGATAAAGGATTGCTAATGATTTAGTGAAAGGTCAACAAGTCGAAATCAAGTCTCACCATTTGACTCAGCCGTAAGCCCTAGGTCCATAAAAACACTACGTCTGGTGGATGGCTTTATCTGTTGTTGTTTTGGAAGTTTGTGCATATTTTTTACCCTTCTTTTTAGTAAATATCACTAGTACTGTTGTGTGCATGTGCATGTTTCATGAGCGTGTGACAGATGGCAGGTATTGTCTGTAGGTGGGTACGGGGCTATAATTAACGAACCTTTATTTCAAGCGAAGTCAATGGGTACTCTCGCACACCACATTAAAACTGCACGTGACATAATACACAGTAGTTCGGGGTATTTAAGATCTACGATACAAAAAGTAGCTAATATTCTGGAATTTTCTGCATGATTTGGATGATTCTGTAGGAGATGCCACGAAGCCCCATCACTCCCCTGCTTTATTATTCCCTGTTATGTGCTCCTTTACTTACCTTACCTAGGATCTGCACCGTCTTTGGGAATATACTCATTAATTAGTCCTAAATTACTCTCTGGATTTATTTGTACTAATATACTTAATATTAACAACAACGCTCAATTCCTCGGCCAAGGTATTATCACATGTTTGTTGCGCTGTGTTGATGTCACTATATATAATAATCAGAGCCATAATGGCTGCCCCCAAGTTGCTACATTAGTTGCGAAGCTAATCCCACCGAATGTTAGATCAAAGGTTAAATAAAAAACCTTACCTAACCTTACCTAACCTTACTTTTTTTTAACGTGTGAGGTAACATTCGTTGGGATTAGCTTGGCAACTAATGTAGCAGCCATTTTGGCTCTGATATCACTACTTTGACTGGCTGAAACTTGGCGGGTTCTTTCACCCTTGTGGGTTTTGTTTTAGATATCACTTCTTTTTTGTGTGTGTGCATCATATTTCAGTCACTGCTCAATTTTCTACTATCTGGTCAAGTTTGATCGAAAAATATTGAATACGAACGGAGATATTAATTTTTTTTTAGTTTTGCTGCAGTGAGGACTTGAATGCAAATCAGTAAACGGTTTAATTTATATGATTGGTTTACTGATTTGCATGCAACAATAAGTAGCACGGACTGCGGATTTATTAAAAGTTTAGTGGCCCGATGCCATGCGCCCTTCTACAATCAAGTAGTGCGTCCATTTTACCGACAGTGATGTGGTGGCGATTATTTCTGGCAGTCCCATTTGCATTGTTACTCGTTAACACTAATAACGAGTAATGCTTATTTTGATCACCGGTGGCGTTTTTTAACATATGGAAAAATAGCATTACAAATGATTGCATTCTTTTTAGTTAATGCCTCACCAAACGTCAAACCACAAAAGGCACGTATTGGAGTTAAAAGAGTGTTGAATACCAAATTCCATTCGCATCTGTCGCATAATTTATTTTATATGAGTGGTATTAGTAGTCAGTAGCCAGTATATAGTAGTCAGCTGAAATCTACGATCTTCACGCACTTTTATGACATTGATACAGTTTATGCACGCGATTGAAATACAACTATTGCCTGTCAGGCCACAAACACTGTCCATTTTAAACAATTTTCAATAAGTTTCGTCGCATAGGTATTTATCCTCACCATCGCGAAATATGCTCAGATCTGGTGGTCAGTGAGAGGGGTTACAAAAAGATTTTCTGGAAGTTTAGGCCTAGGATACTATTGCCCTGACCGACTTCCAAGATTCACTTCGTTCTACAGTAAGTAACCACTTGCGAACGAGAGTGAAGCTACCATGGAAGTGACCATTGAGACCCATTCTTCGTCAGAATTGGATGAGTCCGACAGCGGCACTGATCATGGCTGGGAGCGGGAGGCATGCGGTTGTATTCGGCATGCTAAAAAAGTTTGCCAATTTCTTCTCTTCAAAGCGGTTCCTCTTCTGCAATAACGGGTTGATCATTGGCTTTCGAATTTAGCACAAGGTGTTGAATTCTCTTTGTGGGATTAGTGAAAAGATCCAGGGATTCACCAAGATGGTGAGGTCTTTTGGGGCTGTAGAACATATCCTAGTAATCGTAGCAGCCTTTGGCGACTTCAAGTAAAATGGTTACCGGATGGCCGATGTGTCAACTACAGTTATATCTGAATTCGATATTATTCCTTCAGTTTTCCTACCTTGCTTGCTTAATGTGCCTTTACTTTCAATTTTAACTTAAATTTTTTTTACTTCAATTTGTCAACCTTGCATTGCAAAGACTCATGGACAGCCTTAGTTGCTTCAAATTCCAATATTATGTTGGAAAAGTAATCATTCACAGGCACCAGCTTTTGATTTACAGCCGACTGTTAATCCGTAGATAAATCACCAAAAAAAAATATAAATCTCGAATGACATCAAAAGACTTCGGCAGCGAAGATAATGGTAAACGTGTGGCTTCTGCTGGTAAGCCGGAAGGTGTGCTTGTATCCAGCGGCGCGTTGGTGGCAGAGCAGTCCAGGTCTAGCGGCAGGGTGATCGACTGATGAGGCGAGACGTTAATACCGAGCGAGCAGTGTCGGTCCTCAGCAGGTGGCTTTTCAGCACTTTTACTTCCCATCCTTTCACTTGGTGCAAGCTTCTTCGAGCACGCCTTGGCAGACGGTGATTTGAAGTACATCTTGCCAGGAGTTGGTAGCACACATGCCGGTGAAGCCGTAGTCGAACTCTCTCATTTCCGCATCATTTAATCAAAGTGAACACGGGAATCCCACTGCTTCTCCAAAATAAGCAACCATTTTTCGGCATCAACGGTTATGCAGAGGGTGCGTGGAAGGAAGTGGAAGTTGCAAGAAAGATGCTTTTGGAATGCGAAGTGCAGATCCAAACAAGTGGTCTTCGAGGACTATTATAAACATCAGTTGCCACGGTAAGAAATACGCAGGTGCACGGGGTCATAGGAGCACGGGACCCACCATACTTTGTATCATCGGTAACTGATGTTTATACTTGTCCAGAAATAACCTCGAAGATCATTTGTTTGGATCCACACTTCGTATTCCAGAAGCATCTTTCTTGCAATTTCCACTTCCTTCCACGCACCCTCTGCGTAATCATTGATGCCAATAAATGCTTGCTTATTTTGGAGAAACAGTGGGATTCCCGTGTTCATTTTGATTAAATTTTGCGGAAATGAGAAAGCTCAACTACGGCTTCACCGGCATGTGTGCCACCAACTTCGGGCAAGTTGCTCTTCAAATCACCGTCTGCCATGGCGTGCTCAAAGAAGCTTGCTCCAAGCGGAAGGACGGGAAGTGAAAGCGCTGAAAAGCCACCTACTGAAGACCAACACCGCTCGCCCGGCATTAACGTCTTGCCACATCAGTCGATCAACCTGCCACCCCGCCTGGACTGCTCTGCCACCAACACGCCGCTGACTACAACCGCACCTTCCAGCTTGTCAGCAGAAGCCACACGTTTACCATTATCTTCGCTGTCGAAGTGTTTTGATGTCATTCGGGATTACTTATTTTCCCTTGGTGATTTATCCCCAGATCAATAGTTGGCTGTAAATCAGAAGCTGGTGCCTGTGAATGAGTACTTCGCCAACATAATATTGGAATCGGAAGCAACTAAGGCTCTCCATGAGTCTTTGCAATGGAAGATTGACAAATTGAAGTAAAAAATTCCAAGCTAAAATTGAAAATAAAGGCACACGAAGCAAGCAAGATAGGAAAAACTAAAGGAAAAATATCGAATTTGGATATAACTGTACTTGACGCATTGGCCATCCGGAAACCATTTTACCGAAGTCACTGAAGGCTGCTATGACTATTAGGAAATGCCAGTCAGTTGCGGAGAGAGACTCTTTGTTGCCTACTGCATCAAGTGGCCACCTAATACTTTCGCCATCCTTGCATCTGACTTCCACCTTTTGCTTTAATACCTTTCGCTACAATGCAATTCACACTGCTAGGTCTTCTTTCGTATTTCACCAAATACATGTTCTGCGCGGTAGCGGGAGTTGGAGCACACGTCCAACCATGGCCAGTGCTAGAGAATAAAAGAAGCAAGTAACGTGTATTTTATGCTTAAATACTGTACCATAGGTGGGAAATGCAGGCCCACATTTCGGGGTTAGCAATATGGAGGTCAAGTCAAATTTACAATTAAATCTCTAGATGAATAAAGCATTTGAGAATGAAATGCTAAAATTTACAGATAATGTATTATTTTCGTTGCAATAGAAAACACAAATCTCAGAGTTTTCTTTCGATTAATGCCAGAAACAATTCCGCCACCTGATGGAGTCTTGACTACGATTATATAGTCTTCATAGCGTGTTCGGGAAGCTTTATTTCGACCTTGGTGAGATTGCTCAGATGGTAGGAAAGTCGACATTGTCATTCGGAGTTTACTGGTTCGAGTTCCTTTCACGTCATATGGAAGAAATATATGTCCGTAATGCAGGCTTACCAATCCTTAGGTAATTTTAGTGAAGGATTTTCGCTGCTGTGTTTCCTTTGCACCTATATAATTAAAAGCGATTTGTGTTTGTTTATTTATCAGGTATCAACTCTATTCTCAATCCAATGCTTGGTTAAAGTAGGCTAAATAGCCTAATCACTTTTTTGGATAATGATCATTACAAAATTACTTGGATGGTTGTCTAAAATTTCGGAAAACAACAGCGAACACTGACTGCCTAAAATGACGAACACTCAACCAAGTTATGAGCAACTGTAGGCGGTACAGAGAAGCACACCGATAAGTCCCCACCACGAGCAGCTGGACATGCCTTAAGTAAGTTTGGACCATGTGATAGTTGCACAAAGATCTGATGGTGCAGGATTGCACTGCAAATTTTGTCATATTTTTTTTGCACTCTTGCCGCTCGAGATGATGACAACATTCTGCTGTGGGGTAGAGGCATAACAAACAGTAGAGCACCATAACTTGGCTCTAATCTGCCAAGCAAACTGAAAACATTAGGCCTAATGGAAGCTCGAAATTGCTGATGATGATGAGTTACAAGTTTAGCACAACCAACAGCAGAAATAGTACTGGATCCATCAGAGAACACATGAAAAAGCTGTGACAGATTTACGGTAAAGGGACGAGGAGGAAGGCCTGAAAGGCCCCGTTTTGTCCCGGAAAATGTGATGAGCTCTTTTATTTTATTTTACTTTATTATTTTAGCTGGTTACTATCCGTTCTTAAACTGTATATTCATTATTTTCATCCAAAAGCCCCCCCACATGTAGCTCCAAGTAGTCATCTAACAAAGATGTTTAGTTTGTGTTTAACTGAAATGCCCCTTTAGGTCACCGGTGGAGTACCCCCCCCCCGCTCCCCCATTAAATCTGCCCCTGACGAGCAGTGGCATGGAAGCTATCGGAAAGTGTTCAATATGCCTGCAAATATCTTTCACTGAGAGTGTCAACCTTCCAAAAGGCCAAACGTGAATATCTCCATTCAATAAACGGCACCCTCTGTTGGGGAGTGGCCATGAGTTCATACTCAGCCATCCGAGGAAATGCATATTAGTCTGCAGACTCGCAAAAAGCCACAGACGAAGTGTGAATCTACAACCTTTTTAATCGGAAGCTTGGCTAGTCTCTTGACTCTGGTTAAAAGGCCTCGTTCTGAGAAGAGTTTTTCATCATAAATTGCAGTTTGATTAATACTGCAACGAGCCAGAATAACATAGCTCCACTGTTGCTATAGACAGAATCTTCACTGGACTGGTGACATAATAAAATATCACTAATTAAGTAATTATAGTTTCTGACGAGATCAGGATTGAACTGACCAAGTTTGTCGCAGAAAGCCCAAAATATAAATTAGCTGGATGAAAAAAAACATAAAGTTGTGTGTTTTAATGAGGGTTAAGCTTAAGTAAAATACTATATAGTGCTAAATAATACATTCAAATTAGTAAGACACGATGCAGATTTCTTTCAGTATAAAATATATATTTGTATCAATAAATATTTAGTCTATAATTTTTGTAATGGTACTTCAATATGAGTAAAATCGGTGGTTAATGCCCTTTACTACGATGTTAATTACTTAACTAAATACAGATGCAAACCTATTTACGTTGCCTTTTGGACTTATATGTCAGACTGCCTGAGCGGGGAATCGAACCCAGGACCTTTGAAATCAAAGGCCAAGGTCCTACCGCTGAGCCAGACTGACACGGCTCAGCGG
>JAHWFP010257239.1:14797-37646 GCA_023313725.1 Lithobius niger | reverse complement strand
GCCGTGTCAGTCTGGCTCAGCGGTAGGACCTTGGCCTTTGATTTCAAAGGTCCTGGGTTCGATTCCCCGCTCAGGCAGTCTGACATATAAGTCCAAAAGGCAACGTAAATAGGTTTGCATCTGTATTTAGTTATTTCTTGTGAGTCTTTGGCTTTCCAGTCTTTAATGTTAATTACTTTATATCATTTCAAACAATTTCATCTTACAATATACAATTGAAACTTACGTGACGATTTGCCCACAGATCCGAAACAGTGATCGAGTTCGTGTCAAGCAATTCCAACACCTTTACATCACAGTAACTCCGAATATTATTCGTATTCGCATACTTTATTAGCGTTCTTTTCAAATTTGGGTTTCCGGGACAAGCATTAATTAAAGGTGGCATCATAGTAGCATTTATTGATATTTCCACACCTTTCCAAGTTGGGAACTGAAAAAAAGAGTATATTCTTGTAATAATTAGTACAGCAAATAGTGCAAGAATAAAGACCAGGATAATAGCTTTCGATATCTTTGCACTGGTGGACGTTTTTTTTTCTTGTGTTTGAGCTGGATATCGCTTCTTTTCTTTTCTACGCTTTACGTATGTTTTTTTGACAATTCGAAATAACGGATCATTCTGCAAAATCTTAGAACGATTTCTTCGACAGTGACATGGTGAAATAATAATCTCGATGAAAGACAATACCGATAGTCCTATATACATTCCCGATGCACCTCCGATGTCACAGAGAAGTTGTACAACACCATAAAGTAGTCTCTCTTGTAACACACTTTCATATGGATCAGCGAAGTTTATCGACAAAGTGAAACTTGTGTTCTTTGCAACAGTCAATTCTGGCCGCTCATCAAATATTCGAGTTTGACATTTTCGAGGACAAGAACAAGGAAGTTTCTGAAGTCCTATTAGGTATCCATATTGAATAAAAAACGGGTCCGTTGGCTGGCCTGATTCACATGTTGTCAGATTAACCTGTTTCGGATAGTGTGGATACCTGAAAAATACAAGAACAAATAATAGCATCATTCAAATTTTTTTTAAATAATTTTGTGGCATGTCGCTTGAATTCACAATGCCTGCGTGCGCGAAATGATGAAAGTGTATTGGCTCATTTAGTGTTTATAGGATTAGTATTTTCTACCGCCGCCTTCATAAATAAAGCAGTTTTGTTTTTCTGACGATCCGTCACAAATTTACCGAAACCGAAAGTAACTTTCGTGACCGTTTCAACCTAAGTAAATACGTGTTTTATTTTTAATGAACATTTGTTTCTTAGATTTAAAATATAAAATGTACCGTAACAATACTAAGTTTTACGATAATTATTATTAATTTATTTTGTACTATTTCCGGATAATTCAAGTACCGCGTAATATTTGCGTACTGGGGTTTACCTTTACTGCTACGCTTCTCATAGTAGCGGCGATAAGCCTAACCTAATAAGAGCAGCCTCACGCACTTGGGCTGCCCATCTTCTGTCAAATGGTAACCAAAGATTAAACGCACATCGCCGGGAGCTCAAATATTATATAATTTATCTATCAGGTACGTCGTATACGTTTAGAAATTGGTTTAGGCCTACCAAATGCAGTTCTTTCAAACGTTTGTTATACTGTGGAAAACAGGATACCGGCGAGTCCATCGTGAAAACCAAGATGGAGGGGTGAAGCTGACAGTTCAATCTGATAAAATACCGTGTGGTCGTTTAATCAACGTTAAGTAGGCGTGATTGGTTGGTAGCCACCCTTTATTGGCTTCCCATTGGTTAATTGTTGTTGTAAAATTATGAAGGTATATTCTCAGAGTTAAATTTTTGTTTTCACTGACAAAAGAGCCACATCATTTTTTTTATCTGCTCCCCTCACTTCATATGTGAGCATCAGCTCTTGTAGGATGAGTGAATGCTCTTTTCTTTTGGTGTTTTAATTTGTGTTGAATAAACTTACTAAGTCAATGTTACTGCAAAACTAAGAAAGAACATAACCCATCGAAAGACAACTCATAAAATATCATTACCTGCAAAAACTTGTATTAAGAAAGAACTCTGCATAACAGTCTTCAACACACTTTGCATAATCTTTTCTTGAAAGACACAAATGCCCAGTTCTGTTGACGAAATTAAGCTGAAATACACACAACAGACAATTAGTTTACTCTACGTCTGGGTTATTGTCCAGTTTTCAGTCACATGCTGGGCTTAATTACAACTGCTAAACCCTCTGACAAAATTATAGCTGTCCTATCACGTGTCAAGACAGACAAGAAAGATACCGATCAGACACTGGACAATAATAGAGCTTCTCCATATCTTCCTCGTTCTTATTCCTGTGAACTCACTGTTTTACTGAATTGAAGAATGGTTAGAAAGAAGAACAATTTTGTAATCCAATAGCCATACAGTTTATGCAACATTTGAATTTTCTGACAATTAGGGTCGCTGGTTGTGCAATTAGTTTCATAACTGGATTTATTAGCCTTGATATATGCAGGTGGATTAAACCCCTCAAAATAGCTGTAATTATCTATGATATTATCGGAAAAGTCTTTTTCAGGTAAAATTAAACACTTTTCAAAATTATAAAAAAAAAATAAAGCTAAACATGTATTACGCCTTGTATGACTTCACACGCAGAATTGCAGAAATAGTATAGAAACAGAACTTGTATTCGAAAGGATGACTGTAAACGGTAAATTCATCAAGTGCTAAAGAAAAATTTCCAGGCCTAATTTATAACAATGCTAATACGCTGACCTACTCTGACATCAGAGTTTATTCTCGAATTCTCGAATTATTAGGTCCTAAATGTTATAATATGCATACTAATTGGATGGCTAAAGGAAAGAACAAGATTACTGGAGATCATCAAAAGGCAACGAAGCCAGAAGCTTTTATTGCAGGGGTTTTAAAACATTTCGTTAAATCTGTAGGTAATGCTATAGACTAAAATGCCACTTTACCTATTTACCTTCTGTTGTTGTACTGACATTTATTTATTTATTTATTTACAAGGGCAAACAACACTATCAGTTCCCAAAAACGGGAGTGGATAGATTACAGTACATAATTTTTAATTAATCAACAATAATAACAAAAAAAAAAAGCAAGGGTGGCAGAAGCCCACCAAAAAGCATGAAACATTAAATGATTGCTTATTTTTTTTTAGCGAAAACGTTTAACAATGAACAATTCCCTATGTAAAGGAATAAAACATTTTAAGGTTATTATTAAAATTCAAGCAAAGAAACCTCTTGACTGTTTGGTTCCTTTTGACGACTAACTTGAGGTCGGAAATTAAGGAAAATCAATCGGAAATTGCTAGTAACCTGGATTTAAAGGCACATAACTCCCTCCGGTATATTTCAACAGGTTTCCTCGATACATTACCGGAAATAGTTTTATATGAATTCATTTACCTTTTATTTGATCGTCTAAGGGTACGATCCCGGTGACAGATGTGGCTTGTGTACGCTAGTAAGCTTCTTTTTTACCGCTCGGTCCGAGGAGTATCTCACTCCCGCCAAAAAGCTTCTGGGTGCTTCTGGGGCTGCTTTTTGTGGCGACGCCACGCGATGTTTACACGCCTAGTCTGTGACGTAGAAAGTCTTCGTGCACTTCAAGTCACATGACTTGCCGCTCCTGAGCTAAAGCCAAGTGAGATAGTAGCTGCCTTATTCGAGGCACGCAGCTTCAATCCCAGTTAACCTTGTTCTGAGCTTATCAGGAGAAATGACGAGTGATGAACGCATTTATTTATTCCACCAGTAGATTTGCTACCGCATCGGTAAAGGAAAGGACAAAACGAGAATTGGATCGACAATTAGGTTTATCCTATGTTTACCGCAAGAAACTAGGAAAGAAGGGGTGGGAAGAATTGGGAAGAAAGGCGGAGAAGAAATTAAATTGCGGATTGAGTTTCAGACGTAAATAGTCGTAGCAGACATAAGGCGTATGGAAAAAAAACGTTTAGCTGTAGTACCAATTAAATTACAACTAGGGTCGGTCGGGAGAAGCTTTTTTTTTTTTTTTTTTTTGATGGTACACTTAAAACAGACCCAATTTTATGCCTTTTATTTAAGCTGTTTCTTTACAGTATCGCCGCGTATGATGCCCGCATATACTAAAACATGAAGTCACAAATTAGGCTGCAAGGGAAAAAATAACGGTCGGGGGGAATAAATGAGATCGGTCGCAGGGGCGTAAACTTACTCCCCGAAGAAGGGGAGGGGGGGTTAAAATGTCCCCCCCCCCCAAAAAAAAAAGCGATACATAATTACCGGTCCCTAAGCACGCCTCCTTGAAATCGCCACTAAATTAATATACTTAACCATCTCTGACGTAACATAGTCGGCAACGATAGGACGTAAATTTCGACATCAACACAGAATAAAGACCCCAGAATCTTTTATTTGGTCAACTACGTTCAAATAAAATTAACGTGTGGGTATTTTATCGCAGCAACAGACAGGAGACATTGATGATCATAACGTGCAGTCATCTGCGCCAGTGTTTGTTTACCTTTTAGCATTCGTACGACGTGTCACATGGCGCGGCTCCAAAATGAGTATGATCTAGCGTCGGATGTGACGTCATGCTTGTTTCACAGAGCAATGCGCGCTGCGGTCGTGTGAACTATATTTTAGCGCATTGACGTATGAGTAAAGCGGCCAGGACGGAGGGATTTATGTGCCCTTAACAGTGAATAATGCTTTTTTACAAACAAACGAAGAATGCAACAATTTAGAGGATCAACTATTCAGGTTCAAGAGAAACACGAAACCGTATTATCGATGAACGAACAATTGTGTCATAGTTGAGAATAACTAGGATATTCGTCACTACCACTGTCGACATAATGGAGCAGGCCCTGCTTTTTTTCTGTTTGGCTGGGGTTCCCACTTCCCTGTTCCAAACAATTATTTTCAAACTCAGAATGCTCAAACATTACGAGAACTGAGCATGTGCTGTAGCTGTAATCCACCCAAAGCAAAACTGGTATAAGAGAAGCCGCCGAGTATGCAAAAACGGTCGGTCTATGATAGTATTGTATCTTTCTACCACGTAAAGGCCGCCAAGGTAGCTTAGCTACTTATCTAGACAGTATCAAGAAAACAATGTTATTAATGTATCTTTCTCTCTATGAATGGTGGACACTCATCCTTTAACTTTTAATTTTTCTTTGCCCCTTCACCTTCCCCTTACATTTTCCGCACTTTGAAGGATTTCGGCAGCGATGGGGTTTATCCTGAACATGACAAAATTTGTGGTTAGTTGCTTATAGTTAACAGAAGAACTATAAGCAACTAACCGCAAATCATCAATCTTTTAACAATCGTATGTCTGCAAGCAGATGATATATTTTTACTTGGTGCCGACATACTACCATGTGTCAAGATTAGCGGAACCAGTGCGGCTCATAGGGCAATTCAATTGAGCCATTATATTGAGCAATTTTATTGAGCCATTATCACCTGGTGGTAAGTTTCCATTGGAGTGTGATCATAGCAGAGCTCCGTTGGGTTTTCTGCCTCGCTACGCTCCAAAAAAAATGAAACGCTCGGGGAAAAAAATATTGGGGAAGATTCTTAAAAAATTATAAGGGATGGAGAGGAAGGAGGCTGGGAGAGTTCCGTGATAAGAACACAAGTGTTATGAGAGCACAAGCAAATGTCGCATGGTTAAGCGCACACTGCCAGAATGAACTGCACATCAAGTGCACATCTGGCAATGCGTCTTTGCCTGCTTCACGAATTAAAATAATGCCAACTTTGGCCGTTTTCTAATTTAATAGGTTAACACTTAAAAATGTTGCCATTTTGATAGTTATCGAATTAAAAATAAAGTCCCAAGTTTTACGATTTATAGAAGGCTGATCAACCAAAACAACTGACAGAATCAATCTGTTTATTTTTGCACTGTACATAATCAAATATGAGGGGGCCGCACTACGCCAGGGAACAATTATTTTCCTAAAGCTCAACCAATCAAAACTTTCGGAAAATACAAGGAATGAAACTCCGCGTGTGTGTTCGATGTACGGTTTATTCAACCTGTGCGCTCAATAGACGATGCACTCGATGTACGTGCGCTAGTATCACGGCACCGAAGGAGGGAGGGAGGAAGGAGGGGAGGAGGAGAGGGAATGAAAAAGAAGGGAGTGGCAAGGAGGGACAGAGTGGGGAGGAGGAAGGGGAACGAGAGAATGGATGATCAATAATGTTGGTGCAGCAGCACATTTCACCACACCTCGAGAAAACTGCCTTTCCCCTTCCCAGATGTAATCTCACGCTTCGCTCCTGTCTTTCAAAATGTAATGAAGGTTGCCCTCGTTACTGATTATTTCGTTCCCAGATATATTTCATTTTTGTTTAAAACTACGAGAAGATTTTCCGCTGGTTGATAATGTGGTTACATGTTTCACGTGCATCTAAATTGTTGGTCCTCAAAATTGTTTTACAATTTTTCGTTGGCTGGTAATTCGGTTACATCTTTCTTGTGCACCTAAATTGTTAAGAAGCTTTAGTCTAAATTGAACTGTGGCCATATCAGTGACCGACTGGCCGAGTTATGGGTCTTATATGTATAGTTACCTGGGTCACAGTCACTGATATTGAATATTTCGTATTACGCAATGCTTCGTAGTAAACACTATCATACGACAGTTCAGCTTGGTCGTTGATCCAGAACTGCAGACAGATATATTAGGACACATTAAGCACACTAACAACACTAATTTTCCGAAAATATTGTAATACTCCTTACGTGGATGGGTGAACAAGACAAAGGGAAGATAAACAAGATGAACAAAATGAACAAGTTGAACAAGTTTTTTCCCGAAAATGAAAGGAAATCAATCGTTTATGTTCAATAGTTAAGAATGGATACCAGTTCGTGCATTTTATCATGAGAGTTGAGTAATAAATATATCCTTTGAAACTTGCAAATTGAGGTAATTTTTGAATACCAATTTCACAGCATGCAATTTTACCAGAGTGTATTCGGAGCAGAGTTGCAATGAAACGGGTGTTTTTAATTAGGTCATATTTAATATGATCCCTTAAACCATGATGCATTTATTTATAGGCATCAAGTTCCTTTCAAAACATATAGTTCTTTAGCAAATTATTACAGCCTTTGCGTTGAAGAGAAACGATGTAGCATTTATGTAAGAAGAAAAGTTACCATGCTTCCGTCATAGCACCCAGAAACTGTATCTGGTGATAACACGAGAATTTTTTCCGCCTGGATGACTAAAAACTAGTTATTATTGCTGTTCCTGAATGCTACAACGGGGCTATGTTACTTTTATCCTTAATCCCCCTTTTTTTCTCTTCAAAAATCGGTGCAAATCTAGTCTTCATACAGATGCTACTTTTACACGGTCACGTAACGTCTCAACATTACTTGGCACAAGCTGGACCTATGCCTGGCTTTGTGTATCCAAGCATTTTCTGTCCCTTAACTTTGATATCACAGACAGCTGGAAACTCACTGCACAATGATATAAAATTCCAACCCCTACTAATCCCCGTATTTTAGGCCAGCAATACTTCATCTTAAGTCTTAAACTCTGGTTAATGGCATTTAACGCCGATATACCATAATGTGGGGGAGTTGTAAAAAGAAAATAGAAATAGGACGATTTATACTTTGATAAACACCTGACGACCATGCAGCGTAACGATTTTTTGCAACATACCCATAATGGAAATTTTGGGCATTCCGGGGGGGTCAAATTAGGAATAATTATTTCGGCATGTCCGTCAGATGTACTGATGAGTTCGTTATTATCTGAAAGAGAAATAAAGATAAAGTAAACGGCTGAAGACTGGGAGTTTCTGTTTTTGTCTCTTTAGTTACAGAAACGTTTGTTGTAGAATGAACACATCTGTTAAAGTTACAGTAGAATCCCTACCTAGTGTAGTATGAAGACTCTTTTGGTAGAAACTTGAGTAGCGGAGAGTAAGCTGTATTAAGTATCAAGATGCCCTCATACGATGCCACCATTTTGAAAGATGTCACGTGACTAGCAATGCCGTACGAGAAATAAGACCACCACCCCAGACTTTGTTACCATTTTGAATGATGTCACCTTTGTATAGTTAAAGTGCAACATTGAGCCACCCACAAACCGGAAGTGACGTCACACCAGTCAATCCTCCGCCGAAGGTCACGTGCCCGAAAGTCCCATTTACACTTTTGAAAAATCGTTCTTTTTGCTGTGGAGTTGAGGGGTGTAGGTAGAAAGGTGCGCAACATTACTTTCAAGCTGACCTTTTCTTAATGCCAAGTGTTACGATCTACCTGAAAATAAATTTAATGCTGCTATTTAATGTAAATTAGGTGTTTGACCCTATTGAAAAGTCACTTCCCATCACTAGGGAATTCAGTGGTGTAAATAGTAGGATGAGCAACATTCTTTTAAAGATATCACTTATGGTCTTGCTGAAAATAAAGTTAACTTTCCCATACAACGTAAAACAAAACAGTTAAAAAGCACTTTATTGAGTTAATAGTGAAAAGAAACTATTTAGTGTAAAGGAGTCAATGCTTTACTTCCCAGTTCAGAGTCGTTTTCAAGTGAGTATGAAAAGTGAAAACTAAATAACAACGTTATTAGCTATGAACTACTCTCCATGCAATTCAAACGAAAACATTGGTAACAAAAATGACTAAAACTATACAATTCTTTATATAGAATGCAAGGGTAATAAATAACACAAAGCCATCATAAGTCTGGAAAAGAAAGTGCTGACTGTCAGAGCTAAAGATACAAAACTCACTCTAGGTCAGAAGATCGAATGAGAAAAAAGCTATTGGGATTTAGCTTATATAAGAGGTGCATGCATTTTGATTGGTATAAATTTGGTGAGGTCAAATTCTTTGCATGTTTAATGTATCCACCCAAAACCAAAACTGGTAGAAAAACCCGCCAAGTGTTCCAAAACGATCGCCCTTTGAAGGTAGTGATATCATTCAACCAAGGAAAGGCCGCCAAGGTTAATCCTATTAGCCAAGTTAATCGCACCGACTAATAGTTCATAAGTTAAATGAGAACTTGAAGATTGCTACTCGTGTAGCAATCTTCAAGTTTTCATTTAACGTCCAAAGTATTATTGGGTGCGGCGATTAACTTGGCTAATAGGATTGACCTTGGCGGCCTTTCCTTGGTTGAATGATATCACTACCTTCAAAGGCCGATCGTTTTGGGAAACTTGGCGGGTTTTTCTACAAGTTTTGGTTTTGGTTTTGGTATATGATTGGTCAGTAAAAATAGCTGTGCACTTCACAACTTTCAGCCCACCCCCACCAACGAATATAACCTCATTTCTGACCGACTTTCTAAAGATACAGTTGAGATTATGAACTAAAAACTAGGTTGTCATTTCAAAAAGAATTTAAACTTTTAAACTGCATACTTCAATTTAGTGACATAGTAAAAATAAATCACCACACTGTATTTACATGGCTTGGGCAAAATACTAAATAAAGTTTGACCTAAAAAGGGATAACGTCAAGCTGTAGCCATAGAAGAAGTGATAATAGTCACCAGAAAATGACTTCTCCAAAATCTCTTGGTTGTCATTGGTAATCCACTTGTTGGTATCAGCATCCAGCTCTAGATTCTGTGCAACATTTTGCACTGACGTGCAAGAACCTGCGTACATGCACAGCATCTTGCATGGAATAAGAGCTAGATGTTCAACGTGAAAAGGCTTTATTTTGTAATGAGGAGCTCCTCAATGTAAGAAAAATACTACAGTGTAGAGCAAGTATGGAAAATTGGATGTATGAATGTATCAAGTAACAATCAGTCGTAGATGGAATCTCGGAATGACACATGTTCTACGCAAAACTTCTGTTAACATAGATGCAATTGCCGAACACAAGACTCACAGTATCAATACTACAGTAAACACTAACACGTCAGTACGTAGCACGACACCCAGAGAAAGAGGGAAGAATAATTGGTTCTTTACCCACTGCTAAATGAGGAGAGTTCGAGACCGAGACCAAGAGACAACGTAAAAGCTAATAGAAAACAAAAAAGCAATTGTTTGATGTTTTAGGTAAGGTTTAAGATATCACATTGCTGCTGAAGTGTTAAGTCCACGTGAAACCAGATTGCTGTATTCAAAACGGAACTAAAGTAAACAAAAAAAAATGAATAGAACCGTAAAACTGGATTGGTATTTTCATCTCGTAATTGATAAAAATAAAAAAAATGGATTTGATCAATTTGCAGCAAAACAAACTGTGATATCTCCCCAAGATAAAACTTGCTAAAGATTCCCGCCAAGCTGTTTGCCGTTTGAAATCGTGATACCAAATGCCAAGCTCTTTTACCATGTTAACATCACCGGCTAACACTTTAAACGTTAAATGAAGTAATTAAAAAATAATTTCATATATTTCATTTAACTTTCGACAGATAACTCGGTGGTATTAACTTGGCATTGTGTTTGGCGTTTGATATTACGACTTTAAACGGCCTAAAAGCTTGGCGGGAATCCTCAATAAGTTTTGTTTTGGGGAGATTTAATACTGTCTGTCGCTCGTCTTTCCTACGGAATGCTTTACGTTTTCCTGTAGCCCCAAGGTCCCAACATTTTACCAAGAGTTATGAAAATCCTTCTTACTTTCGTCATCCGGATTCTTGTTCAGCACACCCCTCTATAAGCACACCCCTTTATAAACACACAAAGAGCTTCCCAAATTACAAGTTTACTGCATTCGTATTCCCGTGTAGATTTATCTAATTGACCATATCAAGTTTTTATCTTTGAAACACTGACAAGCTAATCAGATGCAGTTTGTTGCTTATTTACTTCTAAATTTATGAATAATCCAGAAATGTTGGCAAGTGAAACAGCCAGAACTACACCGATTATAATTCTTCCAGGCATTGAATAATGAATACCCCAGCTGCAGAACAATCAGAGAATTACTGTACGCCAGATACGCTTGTATTTACAATGTTTAATAAGAACATACCGTTTTGAAATCTTGAAGCTGTGCCAATCACCATAGGTACATCATCATACTGCAACAAGGTGGACTCATTACCCTGAAAGTAAATTAAAAGAGTTAGCACAACAAAAATTGTTCCTAACAAAATAAAAGTAGCAAGGCCGTGTATATTAGAGTTCGTTTGCGCACGAGAATTTTCAAAAACTGGACCGGAGGAGGATTGATTTGATTGATTTTAATGGGGGCTTTGACCTGAAGCCATATGCCCATAAAAATTATACAGAAATTACAGAGAAATACACTGAAACATCAACAACACTATATTACCAAATTTTACCCAATAGTACCAATGCTACAGTACCACTCCTTGTCCAGACTTTGTCAGGCAGCAACACCCTACAGTCTGCATACATACAACAGTCGCCATGCACAGCAAAAACGCGAGCACAGCACTCAGGAAACTGCAATAGCACCTGCATCAAACCTAACCCAACCCAACCTGGAAGAGGAGGCAGAGTGCAACGTGTAACAATGGTAGCCAACAATAAAGAGACGAGGCGCACAAAATGGATTAACAGTCACTCGAACAAGATGCGACGATGCTTGGGCACGGGGAAAGTAACATTGTCGTCGTATCTTATTCGAGTTAGCATTGTCGGCCTTCCAGCTTTAGCCAAACTGAAACGGTCCCGGTGTTCGCTTAAATCTTCAAGATTTAAACCGTAGGGCGCGATGTCTTTAATTTTGAGGCGTCAAAATTGGGCGACCAAAACGACTGAATGACTTATTAAAGTAAAGGGTTTATTACACACAAGAAAATGAAACAACTACAAAGAATATAAAGACAAATAGTCTTATCAATCCCAGGTACAGGTAAACATAAGTACATAAAAAAATTAAGTTATCAGAAGTGAAAGTAAAAAAATCTAAAAACTAGTAGTAAGTAAAAATAAACACATGAAGGTTGGTCTCAGCACATATGGGGGAGGGGGAGGGGTTGAAAATTAAGTTAAGTTAATTAAGTTAAGTATTCAGTTCTTCAATGCGGGCTTCGGGAAGCCAGTCGAATTGTTTCCGCGATTGTTGCTACGATATGCCATCTGCCTGCAAAAATGCTAAACCAACGACCCATCAAGATGATACGTGCTAAATCTAGACACACGCTAGAGCGTTGCCATAAAATAGACATGGGACAAAGCTTGGGGGGAACATGAACCTAATTATACGCATTTCTAATTCTCAGTTTTTTCGTAAACAAAATTGGATGGACAGAGTACATACTGTACAAATGATAGACCAGGCCGTAGCAATTACAATAAAAAGGAAGCGAAAAAGCCAACAAATTAACTGAACAAAAAACGGATTCGCCGTTTAGAAAAAAACATTAGAGCTCATATCCCCATACTCACAGCCGTAAAGGTACACGAATAAAAACGAATTAGAGTTTACTCGATCGCAACGAACTATAATTTGAACTTCAATTCGCAAAACGTAAACGCGCAAACACCCACAAAATAGACGCCATAAACAGCAAAACGCTACAAAATTGTTCGATAAAAATGCATCATAGGAGTTGAGTTGTGTTTTGGTGGATAAGCAACTTGACTAAACCGGAAGTTTAAGAGCGCGGCGTCAAAGGAGGTACTGCTACGCCAATCGGCACTCGCGGCCGCGTGATCGGAAATTTACACACAACGCACTAGGTGTAGAGGTTCTGGGGGAGTGGGCGACCCTAATGCGATAAAACTAAAGTGTATGGGAGATGGTTCAGTGTGTGAAATTCAATAATCAAGAAGAGATTTGGCTGGGTTCAATATTTGGTGGTTCATTAATGCTGGATTTTACACATAGCCTCGCCTGCCACGACTTAACCAAACAGTTCTTAATTAATGATAATGTGATGGCTAAAATACAATGACTAACAGGGACATGATGGCTTAAATGTGGCGGACTGGGGAAATTGGGGAGGAAAAGGAACAAATTTCTAATTGATAAGCCAAAGATTACTTACGGGAGATTTGGGATCGAATGGAGGCTTGGAATGAAAATATTATATTACTTAAAATTAACAATATGTTGGCAAGGCAAAGTGCATGCTTAACAATTGATTTGAGTACGGAATGCACAACAATACAGTGAGTTGAGTTTCAATAATAGAGGCAGGGCACACTTAAGATCGTCATCCAGGCTCAGCTCAAGGGAATCAAGATGCTGGGTCATCAGTCCCAGCATCAGTTCGTCCAATATTGACGTTAACAGGAGCTGAGGCAGGATGAGTCACTACAGGATGCCCCCCTCCCTGACGACGCCTAGTATAACGCGGTACTAAACTGGTATAACGGTACTAAATTAGATTTAGTAACTTGCTGCTACGACGTTTTAACTTGGTTAAACTTACTGTGGTCATAAGAAGATGACTCATTCTACACCGGTTTTCTTGCAAATATCATGCATTCATAAGCACTCCGTCTCGTGTTACAAAAATACGATATTTACTTCCCCAACAATCGGCGTTAAGGTTTCGTTATCTTACCTACGTTTTTTTTTTTTTTATTATTCTTTATTTGAGCCTATTGGTCTCGCACCATGCACTCACGATAAACATAGCTAAACACTACGACAAACTACACTACTACACACATATGCCATAACTCAACTCAACTCCACCCACTAGCAAACCCCAGAGACCAGCCTCCGGGCTGGTAAGAAAACTGTCAACACTCAAAACGACCCGTCGCCCTACAAAACCTGATAACAGCACGTAAAGTGCGACGAGTGCTGACATTGTCTGGATGGACCATAAGAGCAGCGCTGTTCCCCCCTAAAAATGGTGGCCGCCTAAGCCCATCCCATAGAGTACATTCAAACAGATAATGGCTCAATGTCTCCTCCTTCCCACACATACAGAACGGGGTGGTCTTCCAACCGAGCCTATACATGTGGGCACCCAACAACACATGACCTGTTCGCAGACGGGACAGCAGTCCAGCATGTCGACGAGGAAGCCCTGCAAGTGCGCTATCCGACACTATCTCCGGATGGATACCAAACAGTGTTCTGCCCATAGCACCATCCCGCCATTCGGCCTGACACTCTTCTCCAGCCTTGGCTGACAGCACAGGACGCAGGTCCTGAGGGCCCACCAAGAAGCCTTCCACACTAAACCTGGATGCCGTGCCTTGACGGGCAAGACCATCGGCAGCCTCATTGCCGTAGATGGCAGCATGACCCGGCACCCACTGAATCGATACGTCAATACCACCTTCCCTGGCCTTGAAAAGCTTCCACCCAATCTCCAAAACCAATGGGTGACAAACCTCTAGAGACAGCAGGGCACGTTTGAGAAAACCCAAACCCGCCTCAGAGTCAGTAAAGACCGTGAAACGTCTTTACCTACGTCTGATACATTATAAACAATGTAGTACAGGGCGTATTTCACAGAAAATTCCACCGCCTACAAGCGGATCAACCGCGAATACCTCATGGCGGCTTGGTCAGGCGGAAGTAGCAGACGCGCTTTGTATTCTGGGTACATTCGTGAGTCACGCTTGCCATCGAAGACTACGCACTTCGGCTATGCATTTGAGCTGGGAGTTGCTTATCCATTCAAACACAATCAACTTCTATGAATGCATACACAAAATGAGCACGTAATTACTCAAACGAACTAGAAATAATCACCTCAAACGACCTTCAAACACACACATGCAAAAAACTGCCTCAATTAGGAGTCTGCTTGTTTCACAATAAATGCACTTAAAATACACATATAGGCCTACCCACTCACACGAAACAGACTTTCTTTCTGACATAACCATTGATCAAAAACAGTCCTTGTTCCCTGGTATTGGAGTTCAAATTATAGTTCGTTGCGTTCTTGTGAACTCTAATCTGTTTTTATTCGTGTACCTTCACGGCTGTGAGTATGGGGATACGAGCTCTAATGTTTTTTTTTTCTAAACGGCGAAGCAGCTTTTTGTTCAGTTAATAAGATTACTTATGTCATTAAATTTAAATTAAATTAAACTAAATTTATTTTTTCTATCAGTGGAGCCGGGACTTACCTAGTCTATCTTAGCGGTCCAACTTAGGCTGTGCAAGTCTAGCGATCCATGCGTTAAGACAGAAGCAACATAAAGGAGCGCTCGACTGGGTGCCCGTGATAAAATGATCGCATGTTCCATCCCTTGTTATATGTCACGACCACATGCGGCTAAATGAGGAATGACTGGACGTAACAGTTTTCGGGCATAAAGCAGGTTAAAAATACACCGGTTCATAGACTTTAACCTAAGAGACAGATGTATAAAATACCACTCGTGCTAAGATTAGCCCAGGCACGCGTCAACTCCGCGTGCAACACTGATCCACTACCGTGAGGCAGGGAAGGAGAAGTCTTCTTCGAGCCAATTTGCAAGATAGCTAGCCGGCTACAGTGCAACAAGATAAAAACATGTGTGCACCTTCCGTCATCAGATTTCATAAATTTCTTAAATTGCTGAAGGAAGGAACGGGTTTTTACTTTTCCGCCTCCAAATTTGCCACTTTTGAGTGGGGATGAGTGAGGTTAATGTGTTTTAAGATGTTTTTATGTTGTTTGTTTGATGAGGGTTTTTTTACTGCCATTTGTGGACTTGTTTTTTTTTTACCATGAATTAAAAAAAAAAATAAGAAGTCTGTTCATGGTAAAAAAAAACAAGTCACACAAATATCAGTAAAAAAAAACCCCTTTATCAATCAAACAACATAAAACATCTTAAAACACATTAACCTAACTCATCCCCACTCAAAAGTGGCAAATTTGGAGACGGAAAAGTCAAACCCGTTCCTTCCTTCAGCAGTCAAATAGGAAAGACCAAATTTTGGCACAAAATGCAGACACGTGTTTGTATGGGACAGTCTATTTGTTAGGCCGGTCTATTTTGCGAGTATATAGCTAGTTGATGATCTATGTGCGAAGTTGTATGAAGGAATTTATTAATAATAGAAAAATATTCTTTGAGATATTTTCCTTCAAGAATGAAATGATTATGGACAGAGGGATTATGGGTGAGAATAACTAGCGATTCAAGATTTAGTCTTGCACGAGAATTTTTTCAGTAAATAAAATTTGCACATTTTCGAGCTCAGGGGTGTGCCCAGTTTAAAAAAAGATTTGGAGAGGTGCGAATGGCTAAACAGTACTGGACCAGTGAATTGGTTTCAACTCGATGTTTTAAATTAGATTTGTTTGATGAAATTCTCTCTTTAAGCTTCTGGAAGCTGTTGCCAACGTAGGATGCAGTATACATGAATTATTGCTACAGGGGATCATGTACACAGTATTTCGCGTGTACATGGCATCACGTGCCTTATTGTTATGCGTTGGCATGGTGAGCTTTTTTAGGCTAGAGTGACTGTTTGACACCAGTCTGATATCATGTACAGTAGGGTGTATCAAAAAAATGTTTTTTTTTTTTAATTTCATATCGTAATAGTATGGAAAAGTTGGTCTTCGACCTCCTAATCACTATCCCTAAAGAAAAAATTTCTAAAATAATTTTTGAGGTGGCCCACCAGGGTCTAAAGTTTAACATTATAAGTCAGAAATGAGAAAAATCGCTAATTCTAAAAAAAAAATGTTGACTAGTTTAAAATACAGCTTTTTTCATTATCTAATTTGGTACTCTCAGAGACCATTAAAAGAAGCCAGAATTAAATTTTTTTAAATATTTTATCCCGAAACTTTGTTTTAATTAAAGGCACAAAATTGACAAAAATGCCTTTCTTTTTTTCTTATATTGATGGCCGATAATTCGCATTGTTTTCTGGAAGAAAAAAAATGTTTTGATTTTGGCTTTATTTTGGTGGTTTCTGAGAGTACAAAATGAGATAATGTAAAAAGCAATATTTTAAACTAGTCAAAAATCATTCTCTCAGAATTAGTGATTTTTCTCATTGACTTTTAATGTTAAACTTTAGGCCCAGGTGGGCACCTCAACAAATTATTTTAGAAATTTTTCCTTTAGGGATAATTATTAGGAGGTCGAAGACCAACTTTTCCACACTATTACGATTTGAAATTTAAAAAAAAGCATTTTTTTTATCCACCCTAATGTACAGCTAGTAATTTCCGTAGGTTTTCAGAAATGCCCTGGACTTACGGGAGCGTAAGAAAATTTTTAGAATGGAGGGTATATAGGGGGCAATTTTTTCTTTTTAAGGCCCTTTAATAAATTCCAACTTAACTTCGCACATAGATCAACAACTAGCTATATACTCGCAAAATAGACCGGCCTAACAAATAGACTGTCCCATACAAACACGTGACTGTATTTGTGCCAAAATTTGACTCTTTGACTGCTGAAGGAAGGAACGGGTTTTACTTTTCTGCCTCCCAAATTTGCCACTTTTAAGATGTTATATGTTGTTTGATTGATGTGGGGTTTTTACTGCCGTTTGTGGATTGATTTTTTTTTACCATGAATTAAAAAATATTTTTTAAGAAACCTGATGACGAAAGGTGCACACTTCCGGAACATGGTTTTTTTTTTTTATCTTGTTGCACCGTATTCAGCTCGCTATCTTGCAATCCTTTCCTGTACCTTACGAATCATTTCTTCAAGCCAAGACCAAGAGGATTAGAAATAGCACTTCTCGTCTCCTGACTCAACGCCAGTTCACAAGTATTTCGGTGAGTTGATGCATTTTAGAGTTATTTTGATAAAATACGATTCTGTCGATGTTGTGTCAACCGTTTTGGAAACATTAAACGAAACCCACGGCTTTTTTCTCAGAAGACCTTGTGACAAGGGATGGAATATGAAGCAGTAGGTACGGCTGTACACTCCCAAGTACGACGTGTGTGCATTTATAGGCTCCTGTTATGATGATGGAAACAAACGGATTAAATATGAAATCACCCTATCTTTGTGATTCTTCCTACTGACCAATTCGTTTCTCAGCACGGAATGTGCATTGCATGACTGTTAGTCGGTGCCATTAACTTGGCTAATAGGATTGACCTTGGCGGCCTTTTCCTGGCTGAATGATTTCACTACCTTCAAAAGCCGATCGTTTTTGGAAACTTGGCGGGTTTTCTACCAGTTTTGGTTTTGGGTGGATAATATTTTAACATCGACAATATACAATATATTATATTGTATACATCGATACTTTAGTATACAATATTTCAAATTGTATACTTACGTTAAAAGCCTTTGGTGGTGGTGACATAAAGGCAGATGTGTTTAAAGAATCCCATAATTCCTGCAGAGGTATTATGTTGCGGTCTTCCCTAAAAAATTCCCAAATATCAAGACAAGACAGAAGATGATTTTTTTCTGCGAGCTTCTCCAAGACATTACCCTGGTAGAGTATCGTAATTTCTGGCAATTTCTGGTAAAGTTTCTGATTAATAAACACGTCGACTGTCACTGGATATGTGTAGTAGTACTGTATTCGATCACATGTCTGATAAGCAAGCAAAGCCAAAGATACAGCAAACACAAGTCCCCATATCACTTTTGCAAAACAGTGGTTGTCTTTCTTGAACAAAAATTCAAACATCGACGAAGCATTCGAACTTTTCTCTTCGGCAATAATGATTTTCACGAATCTTCGCAAACGAATCGTGAAATAATCCCTTTTCGGCTTCATCCTCACAGTTGGGGCTTGTCTGTTATCCATTTAATCCGACTTACTAATATCTGACCGCGGTTAAACAATTTCCTTCACAAGCGCTGTGAAGCACAATTACATAGTTTGGTCAAACGTTGTGCTTAGTATTATCTCGAAAACTATCCTGAAAAAAAACGTTATTTCTTTGAATTGGCCTGCAACGTAATTGCAGTGCAAAAGAAAATACTGCAGAAAACTACAAACATGTTAGAACATGGAATGTCTTCTAACTGTTGTGAAAATGTCTACTATCGTGTTACCAAGATAGCTAGTAATCAATAAATTGAGCGAAATATGAGTCATGTTTACGTCAGTATGGTATTAAATATTGAGATCTTGTCATTTTCTGTTAAAAGAGAACGAATACAATCGATTATATGCTCAAACTATAAAATTTATTAGTAGTTGTCTACAACTACTCCATTTCTAATCGAATTAATACCGGACAGCGAGCATGTCTGTAGAAATGAAGGCACCAAGATTCGTCAACATGAAAAGCATTCAGAGAATACGAAGGAACAAACGGAGAAAAAAAAAACAATTCGTTTCGGCGTCGGAAATCGGCACCATTCTCAAGTTCACGAAAACATATTAATTTTTTTTCATAAACAACAAAGCATTGTTAAAGTTGAGAAAAGACCGATTAACCACGCGTCTGCGATGAAATAGTATAAGCACTAAGATGTAACGATTTAAAATAGACAGCCAGTATAGTGCACGTAAAATAAACAATTTCAGACGTTTCTAGCACTTCCCCGCTTCGTTATCTACATCACTAGCATCGTACCCGGCTTCGCCCGGGGATTTGTTTGACCCGTGGTTGTTTCCCAGTATTTGCTCGGTGCTGCCTGATCGTTCACTGCAACAGTCAATTTTTCTTTGTGTAAAACTCCCCCTTTCCGTCAATCCTCTCCCTCCGCAAAGCAATATCGTAATCAAATAGTGGCTGTAACATACGCACTGCCCCACCAACGGGCATTCCCCGTTCATATCCCTCCCCACTCCCAGTAGCGTGCGAAAAATAACTGTCCTTCGTCCATGACGTCATTTAAGACATGCCTTTGCGATGACCGCGCAGAGCAAATTGTTAGTCGAGGTAACTTCTTTTCAGGGCAACAACGTCCCAGTTTCAACTTCATGCCAAAGAATTGACACACTCGCCCGCACGTTTGCATTGTTCCCCTTCCGGGGGTCGTTGCGGTTGCTTCATTTCTGCTATGAGACTTTGGTTTATAATGTAAGATTATTAAAACAGTATGACGTGCGTGCGTGTTTGCATGTACCTCTACTCCTCTTGAACCAAGGCAGCTACAAAGATGTGAGTAGGACCAATTGAAAGATTGCGCTTCTGTCAGGCCTATGTTTCTCGCTGTAACTTAATTTTATGATTCTGAATTACGCGTAAAAACCTGCAAAAAGAACGTCGAAGTTATTTTGACCCTCACGACGTTTGTTCATGACGTCGTGGTTTGTTCATTGTAGTTTACTATGTCTGAACGAACTTTTCCTGATAAAACTATGACGTCATGAGGCAGGCGTGCTTAGGAATGTAATGAACGAACTGTGAGAAACAATTGCAATTAGTTTGCGTCGAAATAATCAGCGCATGATTTTATCATGCCTGAACCAACTTTGACCTTTCAAAGTGAACTTTGCCTGATAAAACTATGACGTCACGTTTTGCATCAGTGCGAAGTAACAGAAGCACGCATATCATAATATATGGATCCCAAAATCAGTAGGAAATCAAAATTCACTTTGTTTTCGGGGCAGCGATTGTTGACACGTGTTATGAATTGCAGTTCAAAGTACGAATGATGTAGGTAAAATGCAGGCATGCTGAGGAATGTCATGGAGGAACTGTGACCAATAACTGAAATTTGTTTGCGTCGAAATAATCAGTACATCGATTTTGTGATGCTCTTGTAATCAAAGTTTGTAAAAAATATTACGTTGCATTAAATTAATATTGTGTCACAGGGGTCAGTACAAATATCTTGTAGACTATCAAGAGAGATTAAATGTGGTACGAGTCTGTTAGAGAGTTGTTGAATATTAGTTTAGCGACAAATGATGGACGAAAAATACGTTGAAGGAAGCCTCTTTTTTAAAGGAAACGCGGCTTTAGCCGAATGTGTGAAATACTACATGTAGGGTCAAAAGTATCAGAAAGTTTGTGTAGGAATTTGCAGGTTAACACTCTGTTTAGTAGATTAAAACTGGGTGCCTTAGTTTAAATAATTTTACGTTGAAGGCTCAGAAACGGAATGAAATAGTATAAGCAGTAAGATCTAACGATTTAAAATAGAAAGACGGTTCAGTGCACATAAAATAAACAGTTTGTGACATTCCGTAGCAATCCCCACTTCAGCTAAGAGACCAAAAGGGATTAAAAGATATTAAATATTCGGCTAAGAAACCAAAGTCGAGTAAAAGACTTTAAAACCCATGAAAACATAAAAACGTACAACACAACAATAAAAATAATAAATAAAATATCCCTACCTAAAGCAGCTAGGAAGCTGCCAGTGAGAAACCTGACTTCTCACCAGACAGTGCAGTTGAGGATGGGATATTTGCTCAGCAGTTTATATTGGTTTGACATGGCGTGAGAATTTAGAAATACCCAAGTTTTTTTGTAAAATCAGGGCATTTTCTTTTAATGCGTAGTTTTCCGGCATAATGTGGTTGTGTAAGTAGGATTTTCCTTGAGAATATGGAGAGTTTCAAGATTTGGCCTTGCTCTGTATTGTTTTTCGCCAAATAAAATTCTTGTGTTCACTAGGTCAGGTGTGATAGGTTTTTGTTTTTTTTTGCGGTTAGATCCTCCTATACACTACCGCATCATGTCGTAAAACTATGAATTATAAGACTATTAGCTGGGCCCGTGCATGCTGCACGGTGGATTGAGTTTCCCAGCCTTAGCCTCTAACAGTGTTTGGTCCTTTTAAGAAAGTAAATCGCATTTGCAATATTTAACTGTTTGACTAATCATTTAAATTTACTCATCCACAATACGATTTGATGCGACCCAATCATACTTCGTGCACTGACATGAGTATTTCGTTTAATGGTAACCACATTAATCCTCCCCTCCCTCTCCCCATTTCCATTTTTACTATCCCCTCCTCTTCTCGTCTTCTTCCTGCTATTCTTACCTACCTCCCCTCCGCTTCTCCTTTCTGCGGCACTTCACTCCTCTCCCTTCTTTCCCCCTCCCCCTCTCCTGCCCGTCTTCTCCCCTCCTCCTCCCCATCCCCTTCCTCCTTCTCTCCTCTTCTCTCTTCCCCACCCCTCTTCTTCCTTCCCTCTTCTCATCTCCCCTCCTCTTTTTCATCTTATCTACTCCCCTCCCTTGTCACAACACTCTCGTGTTAGTTCAACGGAGCCATGTTAAAGAGCCATGCTTTAATCTTCGGTAACTGAACACAGCAATGAATTTCGTCCAGGCGTGCTTTTAAATTCTGGTAAACACACATCCAAGTGTACATTAAATTCAGGCACATGCATGGCAAATAGGGCATTTATCTTCCGAAGGGGCACGTGTTCGTTTTTTAAGTACGTTAAATCACGGTGTTCGGTAACAATATAGTTTACCAGCCTTTGTTAATTCGGGGCTTTGTCCCTTTGATTAACTAAGGCTGGTTTACCGTATTGTTACCAAACGCTGTGGTTTAACTTAATTCATAAGCTTGGCCGTGCAGATATCAGAATTTAATCAAGGTTCATTGTTGCAACCGTTCGGTTAGCGTAGATTCTAGAACGGCAACAACAATGGTATAGTGGTTAAATGAATATGTAACTTGAATTGTGAACCTTTGGTGTTAGACATAGCTATTTTTAACATTGCTTTGTTTATGACTGTCGTATTTTTAAAAAGGCCTCAGACCTTTGGGAGCCCATTTAGTTAACACCGTTGGCATTGTTTGATGGCGTTCCTGTTAATTGCTCGGGTTCTATGTACAGTAACCGATACTACAACCTTACCATTTTGGTTAGGATAGTAACATTCATATCCTTTGGTATGTCAGTCATTTTCCATACCGTGGTGACGTGATATACTGGAAACCTGCCACTGACAAAATCTTTATAATAATCTCAAAGGCCGGCTAAAAAGAAGGCTAAAAGGAAAACCACTTCTCCCCTCCTCGCTCCCGCATTGAAAATGCACTCTCCCACTCTACCTGCATGGAAACAGGAGGCAGGCACGAGTGGTC